>JAIPRL010000303.1:0-24996 GCA_025469235.1 Pemphigus obesinymphae | reverse complement strand
AATCTGGATATTTTTCTGCCATTGCTGACGAAAGCACAGACATCAGTGGCATTGAACAGTTTTCAATTTCAAAGTATAAATTTTCAATTTTCAAAGTATATATAGTAATAAAGTATTATATTTATGATCATTTTACATTTTTTCAAAACCCCCCCCTGAAATTTTTTCCTGCGTTCGCCCCTGCAGTAACTGTATACATAAACACATACATTGATAAAGGATTTTGATGATAACATATATGACGTGTACAACGATCAGAAATATATTAATCTGGTTTAATTTAACCGATAGTGTAAATAATATTATGTTGATATAAAAAAAGAACAATGAAACTAGTGGATTTAATTTATTATTTAGTAAAAGGCTAGAAAATACAGTTTTTGATTGAATGGAAGTTTAAAAGTAGTAGATTAAAAAAAAATCATTGTTTATTATAGTTTAGGCATGCCAATTATTTATACTAATACTTTTATAATCACATATTATTGTGTGAAGGCATTCAAGAAGACGCCACATGCAACATAAATTGGACAATAACAGTTCATTGGTTTTTGTGACACAAGAAATTTAAATATTAAATTTCATTCACATTATCTAATATATTCTATGTGTTATTACAATGTATTATAATGTGTTGTAATACTCGGTAATTACAAGTATAAACAACTTTATTATCGGAAAATACGCTTTTTATTCATTTATTTATTACATTATTTTGTATATTATATAGTATTGATCACCCGTAGTTAAGAGTAAGGTCAAAGGTAGGAAGATGGTTCCCATTGCATCCTATTACAAGTATAATATAAAATGTTAAAATCACAGTTCAAGTAATTTTTTTAAATATAGTAATTTAAGATGATAAATTAGTAACAATATGATATCCTATGTACATTTATAACAATGTCACTGTAATGTTGTTCGTTGTTCAAATAACGTATTTTATCAATAGTGTATTTGATGTATATTATATGTGATACGTGTAACATCTTTGGGATGTATTTTCTACAGCATTATTTGATTAACGTTGCATTTAAGGCATATGTTGACGTATAAATTCAGTTACATTATAAAATCATCATATTGTTTCTAGAAAGACAGCAATGACATGTTTTAAAAGTTATTAGACTGTTTTATTTAGGTCAATGCAACTTAGAATGCAATGTTTTACGTTACACGGAAACATTAAAAACGTTTTAGAATCAATTTTTGCAAATTTTATGGTACATTGATGAGTTGAAATTGTAATCAGATTTCATATTTTTTTTTGATTCGATGTTTAGAAAAATTAATCTTTAAATTAATTTTATTTGAAACATCTACAATATACAATATAAAAATATATGTATTTTCTAGTTTTAGATTCTGAGCAAAGCGAGGAATGTATTGGTTTTACGATGATGTGTTTTGTTTTGTTTTTTTTATTTTATTTTTTATGTCTGTGCACAAAATGTCTACCAGAAGGAGTACTCCGATATTTACATGCTCACTAGGTATCCGGTAGAAAATTTCATCTAGTTGGTATTTTAAAGAGGTCATTTTTCTATTTTTTAATTTTTTCTATAAACGCGTAAGAAAAAACTATCAAAAAATTAATATAAAAATCGGAAAACACGATTGTGGTAAAATTTGTTATGACTGAAAATATTGATGCTAGAGCCATGAAATTTTCATCACAAACGTATATAGGTATATGTAAAATATTAATACAAACATTTTTCCAAAATACTTTTAGATTATTTATAGCAATATGCACATTTGAGAAATTTAATTCAAAATAGTATTAATTTTAGTTTTTAAGATCTGAAAACTTTATACAGTATTAAAATATGCCATTCTAGCTACATACAAAAAATTAAAAAATCGGTCGATCCAAATGTTATAAAAAGCTATTTAATTTTTCTCGATAATATGTATTATTTTGGTATGAAATGTGTTCGAATTTCGGATCTATAAATTTGAAATTTTTACCAAAAACGCATGTACGTACATATGAAGGCAAAAAATGTTTACTCATTTTTTTGAATTACTAATAGCAATTTTCAATTTTATGTCATTTAATCATATTCAATACTTATTAATAATTTAACTTATTGTTTATAACAAATTAACTTATTCATAATCAAAATTTGATTTATTTTTTTAATGCTATTTTTTTTATGTAGGTAATACAAAAACATCAGTTGTATTCTAATGTTATGAATGGCATAATATATTTTGTACTGTCTATAAAACATTTTTTCAGCGTATTATATAATTTTGCTTAGATTGTTTGTTCGTACTATTTTTTAAATCAATCAATCGTTAAAAATATAAACTTTTAAATAATTGTCTATTAGTAGTATTTGTAGTAGGTATATTGTATTTTTCATTCAGCACATAAATATTTCAAGATGAATCCTGATGATGATGCAAGTAGCGTTCGTTTTAGCTGTTCTGCTATTAGCTGTAAATCTGTTTCGTCACCTCAAGTGGAAAAAAATCATCTGGATAGCAAGTGATGATTCTGTTAATATTGAATTTGTTTATTATACTTCAATGATAAAAAAGTTTGCATCTAGTTTGAGCAAAGAAAAGGTAACCCTGGATCAGAAAATGTTGTGCTCCAGAACATGCAACAGTTCTTTAAGATCAAACGAAATAGATATCTTTTCGCATTTATATTAACTATTCTCAACGATGAAATGAATGGTGTATTTAAAACAATTCCACCGGCTGGTCCGTTAAAACACCAGAGAGTATTGCTGTTCCTGTTATGCTTTTGATGACGTGGGAATAAATGATTGTAGACAAAGATAAAGATGATAAACTTATTTGTACTATGCATGAGAAATGTCCCGAAGAAGAAAATGAAAAATAGAAAGATGATGATGAAGATGAAAAAGATCTAAAAGACATGCCTGAAGAAGATAGAATATCTTATGAAGAAAAAAAGAATGCTAAAAGTGAGAAAAAAATTAAAAGCATTAATAAGTTCATTACTCGATTGAGAATTCCAATACCTTCATATTGTTTGATCATATGCTGTGTTAATAACTAATGTCTCAGAAAAAACTAAAGTAGCGGAATGGTTACAGAAGTTATGTGGTATACTCATGGATGTTGCATGTTCAAAAATGAAAGGTGTGCGTAATGATTATATCATGGCATTAATTGGTTTTTTGTATAATTTGAGACAACTGGACCATTTAAAAACCTATTACCTGATGAACCACTGGAGAGTTTAGAAAAAGCTATGGATAAAATAAAAGACAGTTATCCATTGACTCTACCTACATAAAATGACCAACTATCGCTAGCTGATGGAAGGACATTCTGTTACATTACCATCAGTGGTGATTTACAAGGTGATTAAGACAAAACTAGTGCAAACTAAAGGTTGTTCTAAGCCACCAGTTAAAACCAGTTAGTGCATAATAAAGATGCTCAATTACATTAACCAAAGATACATTACATTGTTACTCCTGTGCATTTCCAATAAAATATATATTATAATATAATATATAGGAAGTACTTACATAGGAGTAACAGTACAATGTATCTTTAGTTAATGTAATTAACCATCTTTTATATGCACTAACTGGTGTCTTAGAACAATCTTTAGTTTGTTCTGGTCTTGTCTTAATAAAATCTGTTGCTTGTAAATCATATTTTCTGTTATATTCACTTTGATAAATAAGTGTAAAATTGATAAATAAATAAATTAAAGATAATGAATTAGTGTATTTATTATTTATACTATATGTATAATTTCTATATAAAGCTCGTATTTGAGTATTTAATAAATGTATTGGTTAAATTTCTTTGAAATAAATATTAGTTTTTTGTAGAAGAAAAATACATTTTAATGTATTACAATTTAGAAGCCACACAAGATGTTAAGTCTGCAAATTTTAACAACCATTTTATTTAAGTAAATATTTTTACTTCTAAATTTTTCGTTATAGTTACAAAAAGAAACAGTTATATTTATTGATTAACCTATCTTGTCAAATATTTTAATCTAAGAAAAATTATATTTCATAAAGTACTAAAATATTTATATTTTACTTATTTGAATACATCAATTGATTTTAGATACATTGTAATGCAAATTTGAGTATTTAATTTAAAAAATAAAAATAAAATTTTTTGTTTGGTTACTTTGGTATACCTACCAAATTTTAATAATAAATCGATTGTAATAAGAAATATATAAATATAATTTTAAAGTTAACATACACGTGGATGTTGACTTTATCTATTGATCTACAATTTTAATTATAATATAACATCCTATTACGTTGTGTCTAAAATCTAAATATTAAATCGGATTTCGTTCGAGCTAACTCGATTTAATAACAATAGTATAAACTATAAAGTTTTATATAAGTACCTATAACCATTTATTATAAATTAGTAATTTATAATCAATGCTAGAACAAAATATTCATCTGCAATGTAGATATACATTCACCTGAGTAACCTTGTGAGGGTAGTTTATGAATCCACAGGTGAAATAGAATAATAGTCTCAGCGGTTTAAAAAAATCATTTGAATTTAAGTAAATGATTACCAGAATGTAATTACATTTGTTGACTAGAATATCTGATTCAACTAACAATTATTATAAATTAACATACCTTGTGTTCTGTGAAATATAAACAAAGATTCATTCAGTAATTGAAAGCTTCATCTAAAATATATTTAAAAAATAATTAATATGTTTTAAAATATATTCTCCATATAATAAGAGCACAAGCAGAAGTATATATCTTATATTCAATAACAGTATCTTTGTTCTACAAATATGTAATATGATTTGTTCAAATCACATGCGAATGAACAATTATATATGTACCTATATATCAGTGTTTGGGACGACCTATGAACGCGTTCATTTAAAGGGTATTAGAACGAATTTGTGAACGCGTTCCATTTCTTTACGAACGTGAACGATTTTACTTCGTTCATTTAACGTTTGTTTTATATTTGATATTGTACAAAATTTATATTATTTTAAATTTTCATCATACATTCGAGACACGGTTATCAATAATAAATAAATTTAATCTATGATACTAATACATATGAATTATAAATTTAAAATTAAACTGGTCGTTTTTCAATTTTAATGTAACAGTCATTGAAATATAGACGTGTAATAAGTTATAAATAATATAAGGTATGGCCGTATGGGTCTACGTACTTGTATTCTACGCTATGGGGTAATTTAATTTTAAACATGTGTACAGACCACAAAGTACAAAGTACAATTTAATTATCGTTCTATTAACTATTCACGTATAGTACGCTACATAATCGTAAGTATTTTAGGGAGACATAGCACGCTCGCGTATGTCGCAAATTAAATCGAAAATATTTAAATATCCTCTGATTTGTTGTGAACATCAATTTACGTAAGTAACAAATTAATTGAAATACGATTTAAGTGTACTTCTTTCAATCGTACCTATTATGCCAGGTAACTAGGACAGTTTAATTTGAAAATATACCCTGATAAAATAAAAAATATTGATAAAAATACTACAAAATTATCAGTAAATATATTGATGGTACATAATCACATTTATAAACTACAAAAATGCAACGTAAAATATGTCATTTTACATAATCAACTTAAAATTGCTATTTAACTTCAAAACAAAGTCGGACCGCCAAATTCTTTCAAGCACTTTTGAAATTAACACGTTAGAGCGCACGTTTATAAAAAATGGGTGTTCTGTAAACTACACCTAAGTAAGTAATAAGTTGCATGACAATCAGTTTTCGAAAAAAAAAAAAAAAATGAACGAGCAAATGAACGCCTTCGTTTTTTAATAGAATGTGGGCTTGAACGCGTTCTTAAGGAAAATAATGAACGTGAATGTGAACGCGTTCGATTTTTAGTGAACGTTCCAAACACTGATATATATATATATTTATTTATTATGGATATAGTGATCAGTTAAAACTTAATATTAATATTAATATTACGTTAAAAATAATTGCATTTAATTAAGTTTTTTACATAGGCAGAAATATAAAAACGTCGTACATTTATTGAGTAGTATTTTGTCAGTTATTATTATATTGTATGTGTAGACCATTTGGATGGATTTCTTATAGATATACTATAATATATAATATATTTTGGTGGCTTTAAATTGGAATATAATAAATCTTCGTATATTATATAATAAAATTTTGCTGATCAATAAGGGTCCATTTACACACGTGGACTTAGAATAAAAGAGTTCTAACTGCTAATTTTGAAAAAGTTGATTTTTTACAGATACCATTTTGTTAAAGTTTTACACATTTTTGGGTCTGACAAACTTTTTTATATCACTTATATTTAGAGAGTTAGAATAAAAATGTTCTAATTCTCAAAGAAAACTCTTATCTGTTAATTATGGTCATCAACAGATAAAACTATTTTATTCTTAGTATTTTGTAGAATAAAATAGTTCTATACGAAGAACTTTTTAATTCTTTAGAATAAAATGCATCTATACATGAAGAACTTTTTTATTCTTCAGAAATAAAGTATCAGAAAAGTTTTTATTTATTTAAATATTAAACAGCTAAATTAAAGGAAATTATAATTTATATTTTCAATATAATTTGTAGAGTAATTGAAGTTATTCTTGCTGAGATATTTAAAATTTTAGTGGTCGAAAAACGAAAAATCATTCTCCTGAACAATTGATAATTATGTATGGAATTCTTTTATTCTAAGCCAGTTCAGTATACATGTCGTCCGTTCCTTGTCCGACGTTTTAAATTTATATACATGTTTAATGTTATGAAATGGTGATATCTACACATATCCATTTCTTAAAAGTTTGTAAAAGTTGAAAAATTTATTTATCTAATTTATATAAATATATTAATCGTGTGTATCAATTCCGACGAAAAAAAACTTTCGATCATATTATAATTTTGAACAAACACGTAAAAAAGGGCAAACACGGTACCTACCTTTAAAAAAAACGTGTGTACTCAGTAGGTAAGTACTAAAAGCATTGAACGAACAAAGATATCGGATACGGAACGGATATGTGAAAATTCAAAGCACTGAAACTGAACGGTCGACACGGATACTGAACGGACATGTCCAAATGGACCTTAAATCGCACACACTATATTATTATGTTACCTTTTCATCAAATTTATTCGAAAAATTATAGAATGATAGCTTGTACCTATAATATTATTAAAAGTGTTTTTTTTATTTACAAAAATAATTATAATGATTACTTTTGCTTTAATTTTCTTAGACCAATCAATTTTATTATGTTAGTATCTAACTTTATGATATGTTGGTATATAAAGAAAAATATGGAAGTGAAAGACGAAAACCCTATAGTTGGTACATCGATCGTTTCATTTTAAAGACAGTATTAGACTTTCGTCGATTTTCACAAACACAAATTTAAGGAATTTTCTATTTGGATTACTTATATTTACAGTTTTTCAGGTCTGGATCCAGCCAAACCGTTGTTCCCGGTCAAATGGCGGAAAGATAGGTTGGACAAAGACGATGCACAATTTGTGGACATAGTACACACGACTAAATTGCTGTTGGGGCAGAAATCACCGATAGGAAATATCGATTTTTATCCAAACGATGATAGCATACGTCAACCGGGTTGTTTGTACGATTACGGTATGTATAAATTGTATAATACGGAGTCTTTTAAAATAATTGATCTTCGCAGAAAGAACTTATAGTATTTCACATCTTTATTAGCCATGCCCAAAGACGTGGAATATTATACATATTATATTTTTTGCAAATATCCATTTGTTCGAAACATAATTTGGACCAATTTGATCATTAATATATAAATAAAATCTGCGCTTTCCTCATTGATTATTTGTTCCCTAATTCATGATCGGGAAACATGAAAGATTAAGAGAGCTAGAGATATTTAAGGACATTCATTGATGAAATATTTCTATACTTTATTCAAGTTATATTTAATTATTCAGTGTTCTTTAAAATTATACGGATAATATAATAATAGATAATAATAATTTCATGGCATAAATAAAGATATTCCCACACATACCTATTCGTATATAGATTGACAATTGCATTAAAATTCCACAATTGCTCCCAAATAGTACTATTTTTTTCACTGAATATTGGTTTCACGTTTTGTCTTTCTAAGCGCAGTCGATTTATTTATATATCGATGGATTTTATCACTTAATACTGAAATGTGATTTATTCCTCTTCCATTCCACTAGGTAAATAAATAGATACTGAAATATTGTGTGGAATTGAAATAAGTAATTGAATATATTTTTTTCATTTGGCGTTTTTCCTTTTTTTTTTAAATAAACCAACAATGAATGTACATATAATACACCCAGGTAAAGATGTAACTGAAATTTATGATAATACCTGATTGTTTTCGGAACTTTATCTTTCTTTAAATTTGTGTAAAAAGTGCGAAATTTTTAAGATGTAGAAAGAATTAAAGGGAACGCGAAATAATTTTGGAACAGTTTCAATGAAATTTTCAATATTGGAAAAATCGTTATCATTAGATTTGGATGGGTTAGTTTTAAAGTTACTATGTAACTAATTATTTCTGTAATTTAATTTACACATACATATTATATATTGTAAATTACAATGTCAAAAAAGGCGTGTTTTAATAATGTTTTTAGTAGATAATAAAAAAGTAATAATCAAATGTATTTTAAACATACCGATTTATTTAGGGAGGGGGGAGTACAGGATGATATGTTTCTCATACGCGCCCAAATTATTTAAAATACCACTCGAGAACATCCGAATGCGCCTAACTAAATTGATATTTAGATAGGTAGGTACTAAAAATGAAAACGGGGGTAGGTGCTCTATTTGTTTTGAAGGTTACAAGGTTTTCGCATCAGCAGCGAATCTTTATACTTACGCCACTGGGTATATTGTATCTATTACAAATAATAAAATGGGTATTCAATAAAAACATGAAGAATAATTATTACTAAATTAGGAATAAATATATACCTTAATTAAAAAAAAAAAACGGTAATTTAGGAGTGTGTTTCATACATTTATCTTCTTTTTTGGTCTTTCTGTACGGTGATTAATTTGGTTTCTCACGCTTTACAACACTCGGCATGTTATTATATTAATGCTTTTCAAACATTATCTAGGTCACTATATATATTTGAAAAGTCAACGGGTAACTACCGAATTTCCTGCAATTACTTCGATGTGCGAGTGCGTGACTTAGAAAAGTACCTTTGGAAATTATGTCAATATTATAAAATATAATCATATAATACTTGTATAGTTACTATTTACTATACATATTTAATTATTATTTATATAACACAAAGTCCTCAATACCCATGATCGATGTGCCGCTTCATCAAAATGGGCAACCTTAATACGCCCCTAGCTTGATTTGGGGTTTCATAGCAAATCGAGAGATATTTTTGAATAAAATTCTCTGAGTCTGTCCGATTTCAATATACCTACTTACACAATTAAAGGATGAGAAGTCAAACTGTTTTGTTGGATGCCGATTTTTAAAAATTACATTAATAGATCGTTATGTAACTACTATTAATTTATACTGTACATTGAACGTATTAAGTTTTTGTTACATTTTAATTTTTCATAATAAATGTACTACAAAAATAAGATAAATAAATATTTATGTATTATATTTTTTTATAATTTGAAGCATAGTGAAATAAAATATATATTTTAAATACAATTGAAAGATCAAATATCAATTCTTACGTTCCTCTTTAAAAAAAAAAATAGAAGTACCCATACGCTCAAGTATATGAAAAATTGAAGAGGTACTCACTCAATTCAACCACCTACTGATTATACCTATAGATACATAATAATTATGCAATATGTATAAATTATTTAAAAAATTGAAATATTCACTATTTTAGATTATAAAGAGTATAATCATAAGTATTATTCATACCCGTATCTCGGCAACGTAAAAATGGGAAAACAAATATTTTCAAAATTAAATACATAATTATTTTCCGGTAATTTTAAAAATAATAGTCGTAAAGACTTATAATTTACACCGAATATTCAATATATAATTTAAATTAATAAAGAATAATGTTAACACTGATGTAATAAATATAAACGTAAGTCTGCCCGTAGAATTTTGCTTATAATTCTTCAACCGAGTTCGCACAAATTCTGAATTTGGCCGTACAAATACGTACAAATGATGTACTAAATATTGCAAAATATTTTGTATTGGAAAATTCGATATGGGCTGGGCTGGGCTGGCTTGATACGCGTTCAAACGTAATAGATATTTTTGTCTGAATAACATGTTTTTTGGTTAATTTTCAGTCTTTGGAGAAGTCTGTAGTCATTTTAAAGCTTTTGAGTTCTATGCTCGGTCCATTCTATCCAAAGATGAATTCAAATCGATAAAATGCGACAATGTGAATGATTATAAGGTTTCCAAATGTGACTCTAATGAGTTCACATACTTGGGCGAATACGCCAATTTTAAGTAAGTATTAATCTCCATAAATGAGTACTGGAAATTATTTTTAAACGAATAATTTAAAAAATACATATAACAGGTGGTTTTTTATAACAAGAAACACTCAATTTTTTAATTTTTTTTTTTTGCTATGCTAGACAAGTTAATGTTTTTTTTAAATTTAATAGAAAAAATAAAAAAAGTTTATAGATTATAGTTTATTGTTTAATGACTCAGTTATGTGAAAAAAAAAAAAATATATTCACTTAAGTTCATTTTTTTTTAAAAGTCATGACCACATTTTACTATTTTAGATATAAAATATAATTAAGTAGGTACTTATTATTATTATTTTTTTTGAAGATAAAATATAAATAAACTTAATTATTATTAATAAAATATAGTTATTACTAATCACTATGTACACTGTCGTTTGTCCGTATGAATGACCGATAGGTCGCGGGTGGACATTTTTATTCGGAATACATAAATATAAATAGGTGCGTAAATGGTAAATGAATAAAAAATTATAAATATAAATTACGGTCTTCTGAAATTCGATTATATACTCTTTATTAAGTAGGCGTGTGTCGCGGGTATACCTACTTACTGCAATATTATACCATTGATTATTTTATACATTATGTGTATACACATTGATAGGTAAGTACAAAAAATTATTTTCTAATTTAAAAAAATATATATTTTTGGACCGTGATTATAATAATTCTATAATATAATATAAAGCCATTGTTAAGCTTAAAATTTTTTCTCATCTCCACCTTACCACTAATCAGTAGCATTTTTGCCAATATTATTCATTAGGTACTTTAATATCCGTAAACGAAGTTTAAAGATCATACTATTTATTTTTATTTTTGTTAGTTAAACCATTACGTTTACATACACCTTTGGTAATCCTTTCTTCATTAATGCCCACATCAAGACCTCCCTAGGAACACTATCATAAACCTTCTCTAGATCAATAAATACCATACATAATTTCCTTTTCCATTTTGTGTATAACTTCTCTGCAATCTGTCATGCACAAAATATTGGCTAAATTGTTGTCCTCCCAGGCGTCTATCAAACTAATTTATAGTAACAATTGTCTCACTTACCCTTTTGTCTGTTATCTATTACCTATCTTCATACTATGGTTCATAAGTTTTATTTCTCTACATTTAGTTTTTTGTATAATACATTTACATAGTAAAAATATAGGCTAATATTCAATAAAATAAGAAAGGAAAAAATGTAAACAATAAATATAGGTACAATAATAACTTCAAATTAAAATTCAAAAAATGAATATGTATTCTTAAATATTTTAAATTATTATACTTACTTCGACTGAGATAATTAGTGTTTTCTGCCAAAATAATCACTTAGTAATAGTAATATTAAGAATAAATAGTAAATTTATTTATTTATTTTTAAAGTTTTTCAGGTACTTATTATTTATCAGTTTTATGAGCAGTATCAAATGCGTTGATTTATACTATAAGAATACTGTAATTATAGAATAATTACCCTAAAAACATAATGTACAAATTCATTCTGAATCGATTCAAATTTAAATATATTTTTCTATAATATTAATTACACATTTTTAAATTATAATCATATAATAAGTGTTCAATATGTTTTTATCAGCTTAATGCGTGATGCGTAATACAATTATTTAGTATATTTTAGTGTAGTAACAGTATAGATATTAAAATCAACGTGTATAAATATTACATTTTGAATTTATCTCCAAAATTTACGTAATTTATTAAATACTTTATATTTAATTAAAACAATTTATCATATTATTATATACATATACCTAATATACCTACTTAAAATTGTATTTTGTGTAATTTATAATTTTCAATATGGATGTAGAAAAAATAGTGACGTATTTATGGGTGGCGGCCGACGGGGGTGTCCAGGAGTGCTGGACCCCCAGAACCAAAAAATATTTCATTTAAAAACCTCTATAATCAATTTATCAACCAGAAGACTTGATATCATGATCTAATTTTTTCATGCGTGCCTATTTTTAACACAGAATATTATCAGAAAGCACTTTGAAGAAGTAATTGATCGATTATTGGAAAAAAATCTGAAAAAACTATCGAAAAATGACGAAAAATAAGTGTTAAAATAATGGTCGTTTCCTCATAAATCAGAAAATATTGGTTCTAAGCACTTTAATGTTCACAAAGTATGTATCTTACGCAAGCTTAAAATAAAAAAATAAAAAATGATTTTAATAATGATAAAATATTTTAAACAAATATTTGAGATTAAAATTAATTGCAAATGCATTTAAAATGATTTTACAAATGGGGATGGAATTTTTTGTAATCAAAATTCAATTGACTATATTATTATTATTAGGCTGTGGTTCTTAAATACTTTTATCATTTATTACAAAACTAAGGAATATTCAACATTAAAATTTGAAAAAACTTATTAATATTTGAAAGCAGATATACCAAATTAATGTTTTAATATTATATTTTACTACTCTCATGACCTACCTACCTCTTATTTTGTAATCTGTTTTTATGTAGTATTTCTTTCAAAGACTGTTAAACTTTTTGTTAGGTATACTTATTCCTAAATATTAAACTAAAAATTGTATTAGTTTTCAAATAAATATTTTAAAACATTCTAAAAATAAAAAACACCCTATATATTTTTTATATAACTGTTAGAAAATTGAGAAAAACGTATGAATAGAATAATTTGTAATGTTGAAAAATTCATTTTGTTACTCGTTTTTATTCATACTTAATGATTACATTTTTTTAATATGATGCAAAATATTGTAAAAATATCAAAATTAGCCTATAAAATTTCGAAAAGTTCAAAATTCAAATAAAATATGTTGAATAAATATTATTTATCAAAATAGTGCAAGAACCATTCAACCTCCTCCTTTTACCAACAGTATAAGAATAGTCTTTTTCTGTGATTTAAGCGATATTGTCTCTAAATATAGTACAATATATAAAGGTTATATATAAACTATTGGTTTTCAATATTTTTATACCCTCCCTAGAAAAAAATTTAAAATATGCTACTGAGAAGAAAGAGAATCTATAGTATAGTAAATACATAAACATCCCAAAATCTTCAATAGAGGTTAAAGTTATATGGAAATAATAGATTGAAAAAAACCTTGGTAATATTGATAAAAATAATAATTCTACTAACAAAATTATTATAACTATACTGTAGCAAACAAATATTTTGTTTAATAATGGTTATTTATTTGTCATTTTTCTAATATTATAATATATTGTTATACAAAATAAAGGGGTTATAGCAAGCCAACTTTGTCATTTATGTATAATTAATTGTTGGGAGGGTAAAATAATTATTGTTTTAACAACATATATATATATATATATATAAAGACGATATACCTACTTATTGTGCAAATATTATAGTTATTATTAAGTTGATAATTTACTGTCAAATTGATAATAATAATTATATCTTTATGATAAAATATTAGTGATAACAATGGTTAATTACTAATAAATTAAATTTGTAATTTTCAACCATATTTTGTTCTATTTTGAGTGATAGTTTAATAATAATAGTTTAATACTTGTTTAATTACAATTAAATAAGTATTTCACCTACTTGGTTAATATTTTAAATAATTATAATATTTGATAAAATTATATTACTTTTTAGTGTTTATATTATGTAATTTAATAAAAAAAAGTCTTTGATATGATTACGTGTTATTTTTTATAAAAAGATAAGTATACATTCGAAAAATATCGATTAATTGTAATATTGGTACTAAAGTGTACCTACTTCACTAATCGCCCGTACAACAGTAGTGATTTGTCTCATAGGTAAACCTGTATCTATTACATTTTATTTCTATACTTTATAAATAAAACTTACTCAAAATGTTTAGTTTTTCAAAGCAGTGTTTAATTAACATTTTGTTTGCTCTTGTTGTTTTGTTTCAAAACGGTAAGTCCTTTTCGTTTTATTATATCCTAAAGGGTTACATATTTTACAGTATACCCAGTGTTTAGAAAGTAGTGTTTAGAACCTAGTGTTCATGAATGCACGTTCATGCATTCACGTTAATATATTGCGAACGATACGTGAACGCCACTCGTTTCTGTCAAATATAATGTGAACGTGAACGATGTTCATATATTTAAGAAATTGGAATGATATTCAGGCTGTTTAAATGAAATTAAAATATTTTAATATTTTGATACATAAGATTTAAATATAATACTTAAAACTTCAACTTCCTTGGGTTCACTATAAAATAAAAATGATTGTTTCTATGAATCGGTAATTTTTTAGTATAGGTATATTATATAATATATATAAAAAAAATGTACATTTTGTTAATAATAATGAATAATTGATTAATTAAAACGAAGGTGTTCATTTTTTAAGAAAAACGTGAGTGTGAACGTATTCTTTTTAAATACATTTGAACTTGAACTTGAATTAATTCAATTTTTAAGTGAACGTTTCGAACACTGAAGATATCTAATATAAATCAGATAAATTATGTAAATTCAAAAAATATACATTTTATAGTTAAATTTATTATTAATAATTAGGTATACGGGATATTATTAAAATATAATAGTAATTGATAACAAATTTAGTCAAAAAAATTCATGTAGGTACTGACATGTTTATAACATTAGTAATGAAATCAAATAAAATTCACAGAGGAAAGAAACATCTTTAATGTACTTGATTTTTTAATACCAACTGGAGTTAATATGTTATAAATATTTTTTTTTTACATGAAGGCCCTTATTCAAATTCTTTTTCCTAAAAAACATAAAAAGTGTATGTATACGAGTACATAATAATGGCGTTGAGAATATAGCATCTCTATCACCCAGTACACTGAAAAATGCTTTGCAATAATCTCACAATGTCCTCTAGGGGATATTGTGACTAATCTTCTAGATAAGGTCTCAACCCCTTACAGGGCTAACATCCTTGCCTTATAAAAAATATTGTTCAAGACTCATTTATAAAGCCTCGAACTGGATTATCAGAAAAAAATATTGGAAATTGGAACTTGTATGTGGTACCTGGAATGTATTGATCCTGTATAAGCCGGAAGAGGCTATAGATTTAGTTTAAAATATCATTAACAACTATTTTTAATGGAATATGAACAGACAAATGTTTAATGCATTTTAAATATATATATATATATATATATAAATATTATTATAATATAATACAATATATGTTATACCTAAATAAATTAATAGTAAATATAGGTAATTTTATTTAGAGTCAGTCCATGTATCTACTAAACTCTATGAGAGTCAAGAAAAGTATGACGGTATCCATGCCAAACAATATAAGGTAGATGTACATTATCACACATCAAAACATGTATTTTACTGG
Organism: Pemphigus obesinymphae; assembly: GCA_025469235.1. Taxonomy (NCBI): domain Eukaryota; kingdom Metazoa; phylum Arthropoda; class Insecta; order Hemiptera; family Aphididae; genus Pemphigus; species Pemphigus obesinymphae. The sequence continues at coordinate 9,100 of JAIPRL010000303.1, read as the reverse complement.
ATTTACACAAGGTACTTAATTATTTTGAAAAATTATATACCTAATCATTATAATATCTGTTATCTACATCATTCATCATTTCATTACATCGTTTAATGAACTCGTATTAGGTGCACTGTAATTTTTACTCTTAAAAAAATTTTTTGCAGTTAGTTAACTTTTATTCGAATCCATAGAAAAATAAATAAAATATGATAATTTTACTCAGAATATATAAAAATAATTATTTTTTAATTGATTACACAATTTTAGTATTTTCGATAATTTGTTATATTTGTATACGTACTTAGGTATCGAGTATTTACAAATTATTTATATCCCGTATCTCACGGGTTGAGAGTGATTCGATAAATAAATACAATAAATTATTGTTCTCGAGCAGAATTTCATGATAGTGTCAATCTCACAATAGTAACAATATTGCAAATGCATTATGTATTATTAATGTTTTAGAGATAATTCTACTGGCCAAAAACTAAACAGAAGCGAACCATTCATGACGGAATCGACAACGTATAATGCGAAAAATCCAACGAAAGTTCTGGTACACGGATGGCTTGGTAACAATGAAAACGAAAACAATAGCTTATGTGTGTATAGTATGAAGTGTAAGTTGGCGAATTATATGGTTTTTTAAATAATTTTTAAACACGTCATTATTATATCCATCATTAAGATTATGAATACATGTAAAGACAAAAGTTTTGAGATTTCATTTTTATTGTTCTAGAATGTTATAAAATACAATAAATTAGCATACTTTTTTTAATTTGGTGTTGAGTTACTTGTAGAATTATTTATATATATAATTAGCATACTTTTTAAAAAAAATTGGGTAGTTAGCTATTTTAACTTTACATGATCACCCGAAACTATGCATAAGCCTTGCATTGTGCGAAAATGCAGATAACCTGTTAAATATGAACACACCGTTACGTTATTTTAAAAATAGCCCTCAAGACATTTTTACGATTCTATTGATAAATGAGTAGTTACATATCATTTATATAATCTATAAAAGTTAAATTCAGTTGTACGGAGTAATAATATGTGAGGATCATATACATTTATATAATCTATAAAAGTTAAATTCAGTTGTACGGAGTAATAATATGTGAGGATCATATACGAGTATATTTAATCCTATCAATTATTTACTTTTAATTGTTCAAATCGTCATTTTTGAGCGCGAGGCGTTATAGATACGTAGTGAAAATTGATGATTAAATATACAAGACGTATAGTGTAAATAGGTACTATTATATATGAAATAATAAATTCAATTATTTTAAATGTTTGTATATACTTTATAGCATATTTAAAAGTGGGAAATTACAACGTGATTTGTGTCGATTGGAAACAGTACTCAGTGGATGTGTCATATCAAGTTGCAAAAATAAGAGCTAAATATGTCGGTGAAGATATAGCTATAGTTTTGCGAAGAATAACACATAGTATGACTGAAGGGGTTGAAAATTTGCACTTGATAGGTCACAGTATGGGAGCGCACATCGTAGGATTTACAGGAAAAATATTGACCAATCAAATTCCTAGAATTACAGGTAACACTATCTATATTTTAAAATTTACATGATATCCTTTATATGATATTCATGTTTCGTACAAAATAATACTCTCCGCCAAATCACCGACCTCCCATTCTACGTTAACAACCACACCATCAGGAAATCAACCAACATCCCGTCCATCCTCGACTACACCAATTCCACCTCCACTAAACTCAAACAGTCGATTTCTTCGTCTCACTTTCCACACATCGCGTCTATCTCCACCCGCCCCGGCTAACTCAACGGCCACAAAAGAAACCGTCCTCTCAACTTCTAAATAATCTTAAATCTAAAATTCACCCCCTCACCACCTCACAACTCCTGATACATCCAACCCTCTGGTAGAAGCACAAGCTTGTGACAGAGTACCCCCCCCCCCCCACAAAGCAAGTCAAGTCATGTTTCGTACATAAATACGTATCTGGTTACGTTTTACATATTACCGTATTACGTATTATATATATATATATATATATTATTTTTCTATCTTAGGATTAGATCCTGCACAACCGTCATATAATAATAGTGATCCACAAGACAGACTCGATAAAAATGATGCGCTGTTCATAGATATTATGCATACAAATGGTGATCAGAACGGGATATTATGGTCTCTAGGTCATATCGATTTCTATCCGAATGGAGGAAAAACCCAACCTCACTGCAAAAAGACAGATAAAAGTAAAACGTTTATTTGAGAATTGTAGCGAAATATTACAATATATGTTTGTAAAACATACAAACAAACAAATGTTTTGAATTGTTTTATTAATTTATAAATTTATTATATTTTGAGACGTTAACTATAACTATAATTACACGTATTAATAAAAAAAAATTCACTAGGAACTTTATAACAGTTTAAAAATAATTTTATTGCATTCATTATATATAATTTTCAACTTTTCAACATTGTTATATATTGTGTGATAGGGTTTTGTTTTTAGTTTTAAATGCTATACCTACATTAATACATACAATTTATTTGAAATTAAATCATAAATTTTAGTAGAACGTTTTTTCAAGTGTAAAATATTAATAATCACTTGACAATTTTGTTTGTTTGTAGCCACTGGAGTATGCAGTCATTGTATAGCATATCGTTATTTCGCCCATTCCATATGGGCCAAAGAGGACTATGTAGCGTTTAAATGTGGAAGTTGGAATGCCTATAAACAGAACAAATGCATAAATAACAATACAACTTACATGGGCGAACACGTGGATAAAGGGTTTGTAGCTAATTTGCATACTTTTAGCTAATAAGTTCGGAACAAAAATCGCACTAGTAGAACATTAGTGTTACAACTCAAAAAATGGTTATTTTGAGTTATACCATTTTTCGAAGGTGTTATAAAAATAAATTTCTATACGAAGTACTACTGTATTATCTTGTATCTATAAAATTAAATAAGTTAAAACATATGTTTGTAAATGCGATGGTGTAATACGCTATCGCATTAAAATTAATCTAAATAGCTTGTGCATAAGTGTATTTTTTTTTAACACTATTGTTTACAAATAAGTCTGTAATTTAAAGTTGTTATTGATAATATTGGTATCATATTATTATTAAAATAATATTTTTATCAAATTAATAATTCATCAGATCATTAGTGTAGACTGTATGTAAAATAGCTATAGTCTTTACCAAAATTAATTCACGTAGTGGTAGTATAACTAAACAAATTATCATATTAACTAAAAACAATACTTATTATGCCAAAGTTCAGATATCAATAATTTAAAACCAATACCTAAGGTAAGTTAGTTGCCTATACCAAAATACTATAAATTAACATGTATTGTAAAATATTTTAAAATTATTTAAATTATTGGTATCTAATCAATTATTTAGGAAAGTAGTTTAATAATTTAATAGAGTAAATTTGAAATTAAAAAAATAATTAATTAAAAAAAATCAATACTCTTATATAAATAAAAATAGATATAAATTATAAAAATAAGTAGGTACCTAATAACAATATTTATTATATATATAAACAAAATTAATATATATTAAAAAGTATTTGTGCCGAGAGTATAAAAAAAGATTATTAGCTTAGATAATTATATATACTCGTATATATATATATATATATATAATTTAGTAAGAGGATCAGGTTTAAAATAAATAATAAAAAAAAATATAGAAATTAATAAAATATAATAAATAATATGAACCTATGTGTATTATGTTTATAGAATATACTAATTATAAGAAACAAGTTATTAAACGATGACTAGTACTATAGATACATTAAAACAACTGTTAGGATATTATGTATCGTCAAGGCTGGGCATTAACGAGTTAAAAGTTAAAATTAAGTTAAAAAGTTAAGTTAATTTTAATTAAGTTACTTAACGCGTTACTTTTTTTTTTCAGATTAATTTTTAACTTAATAAGTTACTTTTTTATTAGAATTAACGTGTTAACTTCAAGTTAACTTTATACAAAAGTATCTAAATCAAGTTAAATTTGCCGAAGAACAATACAAATTTTTGAATGAGGATTTAACTTTTTGGTACCTATACGCAATTTTAGTAGGTACCTACAATAGCATATACGTAATCGTTAAGAATCTATGTACCACTCACGCACACGCCGCGACGTTGGCCGTTCACGAATATTGGGCTGAGCCCGGTCTTTTTAACTAAATGGAGCCTGGTATTTATGTCTATCCAGTATAGAAAATATATTGAAGTGATAGGTACTGCTTATTTTATACTACCTTAGTGTGAATCAAACAATAATGTAGGTATCTTGGCAGTTAGAAGTTATTTTCTGATTTCTTATTTATGCATGGGTTTTAAAATGAAGTGTTGTATTTAAATGTTTACATGTATACACTTTTTCAGGCAGAAGAAGTCCCCTGCAGTAGTTTTTTTGAGCGTAAAGAATAACCATCCTTTTTTACCTTCTTACAATATAATAGGTATATCGACTTTTTTCCTAATTAGGACATTTTAACTGTTAACTAAGTTAAGTTACTTTTTTTTGTCAAAGTTAACTTTTAACTTTAAAAGTTAATAAAAAATATACAAGTAACTTTTAAGTTTACTTAACTTATATTATTTTCAATGAACTTAACTTAACGAGTTAAGACATATCGTTAACTTGCCCAGCCTTGTGTATCGTTGTCTAATGTCCAATATTTATTGATAAATATTAAAATTTATTTAAAATTTGTTTGTATTTTTAAAATATTATTAAAACTAGTAGGTAGGTGTTTTACCTCATTATAAATGAGTAATTGTTTTAATACTTAATTATCATACATATTTTTTTGTTATTTTATTAAATCTATTTCGATATTGAAATGTATATTATGATTTAATTCCAAGAAGTGTTTAGCAAAATTTGATTTAAGAGAAGATTTTTTAAATTTTATTTCTGAAATATGTTCTTTGCATCGAATTTTGAAATTTCTACTCGTTTTTCCAATGTAAAATTGATTATTATGTATTCTAAATTATATTATTTAAAAAAATATTCAGAGGTAAAATATAATTTTTAGAATAACGTTACAATCGTTACATTAATATATTTTTAACTTTTGAATAGGAAGGTAGAGACTATTTTTTGTATAATTACTTATAGTCATTCTTAAATTTTTATATAGAGCTTTAGAGATGTATTATAAAAGGTGTAGAAACATAAATAAGTGGAAAAGAGAATTAAAAAATTTTTAAATAAATTTGGGTGGATGGTGTAATACTGTAAAAGGAAAAGAAAAACCAGCTAGAATATTACTTGAACTATGTATCAGAAATGTAAGATAAAATATTAAAATGTACTGTAAAAATAAATAGAAAAGTATGAGAAAATATACTGCAAACATACTACTACAAACAACTAGCTATATTTTCTAAAACAATTATTGTATGAAATATAATATTACAATAATTAATTTTAATAAAAATGGAAGCGTTTTAAAATTTAAAAATACAGTTTTTACAGTTATTGTATTGTTTTAGAAATTTGTTTTAAAATATTTATGATATTAGTGTAATAACTCAAAAAAAGTAAATTTATTCATAAAGGAATATATATATATATATAATTAATTTTATATATAAATACATAATATTACCTATAAACAGTGTAGTCTCGAGAGGGATTTTTATAAAAATTTGGCAAAAATAGGCATAAGTCGGTAAAAGTAGAAAAAGTTGACATTTTTTTTCCTCATTTTAAGTTTTGAAGAGAAGTGTTATTATTTCAAATTTTCACCCCCTTTCATATAGATGTTTTTTTCTGGCAGCCCTGTCTATAAACAATATAATATCAAAATTTTATGATGATATAAAAAATACTTTTTGTTTTACAAGTATTTAAAAATGTATACAATCTTTAAACTTGTTTTTCTTGAAACATGGGTTTGTGAGTTATAACACTAATGTTGTGATAGTGCGAATTGTTAAAAAATAATATAATAAATGTATATTAAATACATACAATAAAATGTTATTATTATTATTATAAATTTGAAAGCAAAGATAAATAATTGCATTTGAAAGACGATTCTGAGTGAAGTTCGGTAAAATATTATTAAAAGAAAAAATATAGTTAAAATACTAATAAACTATAACAGTTTGATTTGTTATATTGTTAGGTCCCCTATATTTAAAAATATTTCTGTAATAAAAGGCAGATTTTTATAGGATTAAAAAAACTTTTATGAAAATCGGCAAATTACTTCATTAAAGTACCAACTAGAACTAATTTGCTATCAAAAAATCTCTTTACTCAAGAGTTCTTACTTGACTCTCCATCTAGCCGAAATTATGTATATATATATATATATATATATATATAGAAAAAGCATATTATGATAAAACTAATGTATTATTCCTTGCTTTGCTCAGAATCTAAAATAATGATGAAATTCATTAATTTTAGGCAAACTGGAAATTACTATTTGACAGCGAATGCACTGGATTGAGAGAACTGTAAAGTGATGAATACATTTGTATGTATATTATTTTACCATTTGGGAACTTATGAATAATTATATTTTAGTAGTTTTATATTTTTATAATAGATTTGCATGCATTTTAAATTATATTATAATGTAATTTAGTGTTGATGTCATTAAAGATATTATAATTTTTAAATTTATTTTCAACATTGTTAAATTTTATTACTTATTTACAACATTATAAATAATGTATAATATATTATAGAATATACATGTTACTCACAGTGGCATGCTAGTAGAGATTCATTGTCTTTTATATTTTTAATTTGAACTATACCACTTTAAATATTATTACAAAGTTTTTGCAGCGTTCTTCTATTGTCCAGGAAATCTACACCTCATCAGTTAGAAGAAAAAACATGTATTTATGGCAAAGGAGATATTTATAACAGTGCCCTTAAAAAACATAATTAGAGAAATAGCAGAGTATAATATACACATATGTAGATTACAGGAAGTACGATTGCCCAATAGTGGAAACGTACAATCCGAAATTGTTTTTTTTTAAAGGGGAAATCTGTAAAGAAAAGATATACAGCCTTGCAAAGCCATTATGAAAGATAGGTGCGGAAATCTTGTGTCTGATCTAAAAATGATTGTAGATCATTTTTAGGAATACTTTGACACTCTTTAACAGCAATACATATTAGAATAATAGTCATAGTATGTATGAAAAAACGGTACCATACAGCTGAGTTTGAAATACCTAAACACAGTATAAATGAAATTGAGTTGATAGTGAATTTTTTTTACAACTTTGATGGGTTACATATTTTCAAGATAGCATAGTTTAAGCATTCCTCTTTCAAAATAATTTAACACTTTTCCTTTGAATAATCGAGGAAGTTGTAGATGTAGACTGAAATGAAGTTTATCGGTGTCGCATTGATTTCGCCATCCTTTTAGGCTTTGGCCATTCACGGATAATAAAGATTATTTATTACCTATATGACACCAATACGATTTAAAAAGATCAACTATTCAACATTTTATGTTATGTTTTTGACAAAAAAACATTCATTTTCGTAATTCACGATTTTTCTAAAAAAAAAAAAAAAAATGATAATTTTTAAAAATGTTAAATAAAAATTAAAAAAAAAAAACACTGCGTTCCTTGGGTTCCTTGATAAATAAATTAAGGGGTACGCTGTTAACATGAAAAAAATGAAGAGTAGCTCCGTCTCCCTGCGCCCCTCCCAAAATCCACCACTGATCTCACGTTAAACCTAGAATCGGGAATGTACGAACGTATAGGAAGAATATATTAATAATATAGTAATAAGAAACTAAACCCGGCTACTGTATAATAGTACGCTGGGTCCATATTGTATGTTGAAAAGCAGATATTCCTGAAACTTTCAAATACATTGGCCAGAAGAAGAACATAGATTTTTATATATAAATCTGTGTATTCTCCGAGCGTTTGACACTAAGTGTTTTCAGACATTGGTAGCATGTTTGTAATTTTTAGATATATGATTTTCAGTGAGCATCGAGTAGAAATCTTCTGTAAGCAGTAGATTTTTTTCCACAAATTTGCTCAGGTTATCGACATATTTGTAAGGGAATACACCTTTTCGCGTAACAAAAATATATGTTCTTGATGACTGATATCTCTACAATTAATAACTAATCTTGATGGTACTACATCTTTGCAGTGCTCGGAATGGACCGAAATGCCCCGGAACGGCGTTCCGGTTCGTAATATTAGCCTTTGCGTCCGTTCCGGTTGCTAAAAATAAATATTTAAGAATTCTAAACAGTAAAAATATTTAGTTATTAAAAAAAAAATGGAAAGTATGTTCTTTCTATTAATATTATGTCACTTTAATTTCATGATATCGTGAACAATAATTATTAAATAGCAATCAAAGATATTTCCTTCTATTTGTTATCATCGTTGTTCTGATCAAATTGTTTAATTTTGAGGGAAAACTGAATAGCAAATAGTGTTTCAATCGTTATAAATTCAAACTCGTTATATTTACTGGAAAAAAAATTCAAATAATTGGATCAATATTTATAGTTGTTAATTGGTTTATGAGCAAAAAAAAACAAACTTTATTTTAAAAATAAAAAGACATATGGGTACATATTTATAGCGTTCCGGTTCGTAAAATTTTCCATTTCGAGTACTGCGTCTTTGGAATAACATAATATCATTAATAAAAATAAATTTATTTAATACTATTGGAATAAATTATTTAGTATAATAGTCTTATTTGTTTGATAAAGTATTTATACAATATTTTTCATATATTTTATCAATATATATTTTTTTAAACAGCATAAAAATAATTTAAGTATAAAATAAAAATAATGTATTTTTCATATTTTCGCCGAAAGTAAACAAAATCCATGATTGGCTCAGATGTGGCAATTAAAAACTCATATATACTCCGGCCCACGAGAACACTCCACTTCTGGGTGTTATCATCGACAGGAACCTCAATTTCTCTGCCCACGCCAAGTCCGTCGTAAATAAAACAAAAGCAGCAGGCCATCTTCTCTTTCCCATGATCAACAAGAAAAGCCCTCTCTCCGTCAGAA
>JAIPRL010000302.1:0-158190 GCA_025469235.1 Pemphigus obesinymphae | reverse complement strand
TATATTCGACATCGCCGGGCTATTTAAAAAGAGATTATGACATGTTAAATAATATCATATTATTTATCAATTTTCAATATGAAACGAAAATGTGGGAATTTTTCTTATTGATTCACACAAATGAATACTATTTGTCATTCAATATAAACGAGATTTATGAAAAATATAAAATAAAGCGTTGAATTAAGAATATTAGCAAAATATACCACCAAAACTTCAAAAATAGCACTAAAATTCTAAAATTCTTCAAATATGCAAAAAATAGCAAAATAAAATTTCATATTTAGAGTCCCTGGTACATAAAACAAATTTATAACCCACTTTGCTATTTTTATCTCTATCCTATAATAAGTAGCAAATGCTATAAAATCCGAACCCTGATTATAATTTATATTGTACGTATGATGTACATTATGAATATGGTTGAATTTGGATGAAAAATATTTGGTATACCCAAGGCTGGGTAAGTTAACGAATTATTTAACTCGTTAAGTTATGTTAGTTTGAAAAAATTAAATTAAGTTAGGTTAAAAGTTACTCATATCTTTTTTATTAATTTAAAAGTTAAAAGTTAAATTTGAAAAAGTATATATAAATAAATATTTTAACTAAGTAACAATAACAAAATTATAAAATACCTTATAGCTGCTAAAATATCTATATTTTTGTATTCACATTAATATTAATATGAAATAGATAGTACCTACCACTTCAATATATTTTAAATATTAGATAGACACAATTAATAAAATATAGATCAACACGAAAATATTGACAGTTTCGACGTGAAAATTAAACTGGCCTGTGTCCCATGAGCCATAAAATGAACATTTAATACAATTTATCTCATGACCTCGTGTAAATAGGCTTATATGATTGTACATTTTCCAATACAACAATATTACCTACATGACATCTAAATATTATAAATACAATACGAAGAAAATGAGAGTCACCATTCATAGTAATATATTATTATAGTATACTATAAGTTTCTTATAATCCTATTTACTCGTACATAAAGTATAAACATTAATATATCTAAATAGTATAATTTGTAAAATATTCTATATTAAAAAGTAAAAACCTCATCCAAAAAATTTACATTGCTCTTCGGACAAACTTTAACTTAATTTAGATAGTTTTATATAAAGTTAACATGAAGTTAATATGTTAAGTTTTCAAAAAAAGTAACTTATTAAGTAACTTAATTAAAATTAACTTAATTTTTTAACTTAATTGTAACTTTTAACTCGTTAATGCCCAGCCTTGGGTATATATATATATATGAGTACTACGTGCATAATGTATATTGTATACTTGTATACCATATCACATTAATAATACCGTTAAATTAAAAAAAATATATTTCGTTTTACATTGATAATGTTTGTAAAAAGTGGTGATATAATTTTGAAGCTATATAAACCAAATTTACTATTTTATTTCATAGATGGTTAATTGTTTGGTATAATTCATTTATTTTTTGATAAATATATTTTGAATTTACTTGGCTGGAATCATATTAAACCATCATGCAAGTATTGTCACGAGTTATAACAACAAAAGTAGGTAATGAGTTGAATTTTTTTCTAAAACAACGGATTATTAAGTATTGTTTTATTTTTATATACAGTTTGTTTTTTCCTCTATGTCTATATAATTTTAACGGGTTAACATAGCAAATACAATTTACGTAACGATATTTTATAGTAAATACAAGTATATTTAGTACAATATATAATAGTTTATATTTGTTATGAAATGTATGATACACGAAAATGTTAAAATCAAAATGAGAATAAAAATTATATAAATTAACATTATATATACTTTTCTTTTACAATATTTAAATGTAATATTATATATAGGTAGTATAGTATATACTACCTGTATAGATTTATAAATATTAATTTGTTTTACTTTACCTGTATCATTCTGCATTCATTATTTTTCTTTTACAGGCTGCAGAACACGCGTAATGGATAATATAATTTATGCGAGGTAAGTACCTATACCTACGTATATTTATTTGAACTTTGTTTCAAATCTCAGGTGGACGTGAAATGTTGCGTTAATGTTTTATCACAATAATATGTACCTATACCTATTGAATACGAATCAAATAACTTATAGTATACCAGCCATGATGATTTATACCTTTATAACCACCATTTATTTTTATTTATAATTAATAATAAAATGAATGTATAAAAAATTGAAGACCCGTTCTTCTTTTTGTCGATTATATTTGGCGGGAAGACGACACGTAATAATACTGGAAAGAAAACATTACGTCTTTTCGTTGCATCATCATACAGACAAGTGCATGCGCGCACATGAAAATATTTGCAATGAACTTGTACCGTATGTCGTCCCCTAGGGGGTCATCGTGCGCGATATTTAGACAGTCTGGCGTCCCTGGTAGTGGGGGTATTGGCAGCGCGCGCGTGCGGTCTCGTGTCTGTCTCGTCCAGTCGGTGGTACACGCGGTCTGTGCCGGTCCAACTCCCCTGAGACACACGCGCCTCGCGTGTTTTCCCTCGAAAATATCACATATTATATTGAATTCAAAATTGCCACATTCGTGTGTGTAGTCCGCCCGTCGTTTCCGATATTCGAATATTTTGGCCTCGTTAAAAAAAAAAAATATATATATACATATACATATATATATATTATATTTTTTTCTATTTAATAGTGGGTTTGCAAAATTAAAATATTTTCGGAATTTATAATATCCCTTACCTATGGGCTCGAAAACGTTGGTGCGCGCACGAGTGGCCAGGTGGCCACTGATCGCTGCCATCACAGCAGTCGCCGTACTGTCCGTCATGTCCGCCGTGGCCGTGGTGGCCGCGATCGCCTGGACAACAGTTGGTTACCGAACGACATCGACTGATCAATATCTTGACCGAGTCACCGAGTTGGTCAATGTCGACGGCATGGTCGCCACCAAGTTGGATTTAAAATCCGGTAAGTACCTTTTTCACACAAAAAATAAATTAATAAAAAAATGATACGTTTCATAGGTTTTCGTATAAAAAAAATATATATATTTAGGTAGATATAAGACATAGGTTAGAATATAGAATTGAACGATGGATTTAATTTAAATATAGTAATATTATTGAAACAGTTTTTATGATTACGGTTGCACTATATATACTGTATATAGATTTTAATTATTATGCAATTTTGTAAACGATTTTCCAAGTATTTGTATTATATATTTGAATAATAAGGAGAAAATGAGTAAAATGTTTTAAAACATTTTTTTTTTTTTTTTTTGTAAATATAAAATTCGGTTACGAGTAATTATTTAACATTTATTCAATAAAAACTTACTTAAACAGTCTTATTGTTTATTTGTATTTTTAAATATTCTACTTTTTTTATTACGTTAAAAATATAAAAAAAAAAAAATTAGATTTAAAAAAATCAACCTACCTACACCTACCCATTCATTTACCATGCGTAATAGAGTTTCGATAAAAATTCTGAATTCAGATGTTGATAACGCGTAGTAATATTTAAAAATATGAATAATACAATATAAGAACTTAAAATTTGATAAAAGTATTAAGTAAGTAGGTAAGGGAAATATATTAAATGTATATTTTATAGTTGGCATAAAAAGTTGATTTAAATTTATATATCAAGTAAAAAATGAATGGATTTATAATGTTAAATTGATTTTTATAAGAAAAATAGTAAATACTATATCTATTATTTGATAACTTGACAATTGACATGGACAATGTACATAATTTATTCATTGAATTCGATAAGACGTGTGCATTATGATAAAGAAATATATTGGTACCTTATATAATGATAATTTTTTATTGACGTACATAAATATTAATATCATATATAATTTATTTTTAAAGATAAAATACAATTTAAAAGTGTTACATTTCTCGTTGAGTTAAATTTTGATAATTATTATAATATTTACGGGGTTTAGACCCAATTTTTATCAGCAAAATATTGATCATTTTAATTTTTAATTTATTGAGTCATTTAAATATTATTTTTAAACATTATTTATGCTTTAATATGGGATTTTACCACTTAAATATTTTTTTTTTTTTTTTAATTTTTCACAAAATTCAGTGAAATTCTAACGAAAGTTTAAATAATTTTTTGCTTACCTATATAATGTAAACATTGTTCATCAAATTTTGTATTACATTATTGTTTTAGTACAATTGTATTTTTAAACGCCATTTAAAAAAAAATCTCAAAAAATCTTTCATTCATTATTATTTTTATTATAAATTTATATTTTTATATTTATTTTATAACCTATATAAGTACTGTGGTATATAAAACTTGAATTTAAAATTAGTGAGTCATTAATATTTAATTATATAATTTACATTTTCCTAAATTCCTTACTTTTACTCTGTGTGAACTGATTATTAAATATAATAATATTTACAAATTTAATATTACTATCAATAGTTAAAATACTCATTAACATTTTTAGTTAAATTATCTCCATAGAAGAAAGTTATAATAAAATGTTAAATATTGTAATAAATGAATCTAATTAATATTTTTTTTTCTATTATATTATATATATAAGATCTCTTACGCTTCATTACATATTCATGATACACGGATCACTGATGAGTGATGACACAACAATATAGGTATATTCAAATAAATTATATGTCTTTCAAGACCATTTAAAATTTTGTGAAACTTGTTGTTTTAAAATGTCGTTATAGTGAAATATTAGTTTTAATTTTAGTTTTGAATTTATTAGAGTAGGTAATTTGAAAATGAAAATAATGTTATATAAAATATCCAAGTGTCTTTGTTAAAACCGTTTTAGACATATAAATATACAAAAGTATTTGAATATAAAATGTCGAAGACGAAAAATATTATATAGGTACTCGTATTTGTACTTTATAATATTTTTATTGTTAAAAGTTGTTTATTACCTTGAAAATAATGAGCTTTTTTTTAAAAAAAAAACGTTGATTAAATTATATTATATATTATAGGTATTTTCTTTCTGAGAACGTTAACTAAATAATAGTAATAATAATACGTAATATTGTATTTATTAAATAATATTTTACAACATGTATGAAATAATGATAATTTTATAGAGCTGTTTCCAGAATCTTATAATGGCTTAATAGAATAGCGTAGGTACATTGCAAATAATATTTCAATTATTTCGGAAACTTTTTGTGTGAAATTATATTTTTATCCTGGCAAAGTGCCATAATAATCATTTATTCCAGACGTTTTATCGATGAAATGTTGATGCACTATTCTCACGACTTTAAATTCCTTTACTAACATTCTTTTAACAGTTTTAAGCTCAATTATTACTAATTATTTTTGTAATTAACTTGAAATAGTCACATTTAAACTTTTTGGTTGTATTAGTTTAATTTTGTTATGTGGAAATTTTGTATATTTTTACGATATATTACGATTATTTTTTAATTTTTAGCTAACCTACACATATTGAATGTGTCCTTATTAGTTATTACTGATTTTAGGAATGTTAGGATAAAATTGTATTAATTTATTAAGAAAAATATTGAGTTCTACTGTGGTTATTTTATAAGATAATAGCTTAATAGTATAATAATATATCATCGAAATAATATTAGTTGAGTTCATGAATTTACTGATTTAGATAGGTACTTAATCATTCAATTTATTGTTGAATTAATTTTTGTTGTAAATCTATTAGTTGAAATGTAATTTTATATTAATAAAATAATCAAGTGCATGTACGAGTATAGATGATAGCGTAACATGTATATTATATAGGTATATATATACACCTATAGGTACCTAATATTACCTATATTATATAGGTATGTACTTATACTGTCTAGTGTCTGCCTTCAGGGTTGTGAACCTGGACTATAATATATATATTATTTATTATCTTTTCAACACATTTTTTCATCGTATCTTCTGTATTATGCAAATATTAGTATTTTTCTGGGGCTATTTATATAAAGTATCTCGTCAACAAATTAATTAAATTTAATTACCTTACACAAAATGTGGTCTTATAGACAACCAGGAGACGTTGGCGTGGCTAGTATAAATCACTAAAATAATAGTTTGCCGAAAAAACCTTGTCTATTCAATACAGCGTCATTGCACATCAAGTGTACATCTCGATATCGGATATACTATAATATTATATTATACTAAATGTTTGTGAGGAATTAGACTAGGGTGACCATATTCTGAAAATTAAAATACGGGTAAACAATTTAAAAAAAATTAAACGTAACAATTTTCTACCAAAATTTTCATAAATCCCTTAGAAAAACGGCAGGTAATCAAAAAACGGGACCCCATTTCCAATAGCGAGATAAAAGATAATCCTTAAAAATAGGACGATCCCGTAAAAAAATGGGACCTTATATTAGATAGGTACGGTACATATGTATATTTTATTATAAATCTACTTTTAACACAATTTTCGGTAAATTATAGTTTTCATATAATTAATTTTTGTTATAATCAAACAATAATATACCTTTTATTTGAATTACGAATTAATTAATAATATAAATCATACATTTTATGAATAAGAAATTTTTTAAGTCAGTTATTTGAAAATATAATATAAGGCATACGCTATTATTCGATTTATTTATATTATCAAATTGTAGTACCTATATATAATATTATTTTCGGAAAGGTTCCATTTTTGTTATATTACATTTGTAAATTTATTCAATTTAAATATTTTAGAAATAAATAATATCTATAGGTTCGTTGTTCGTTTTGTAAATTTTGTTAAAAGCTAATCATGTAAAATCAGTTTAAAATGTATAATATAGGTACTACTTATAGGTGTGTAAATTATACATACGTTTAACTAAAATTAACCTACCAAATAATTCTAATACCATAGCGTATCTACAATACGTAAGACGTATAGGTATATATAGATAGGTATTTGTAATCGAATAGAATAATTTAAACTATAACTGAGTATTCGTCTGTTATTTATATATATATACACACTTATTTTAATTTTAAATGGTTGACCTTTCGAAAGACATTTGAGAAATAGTGTGAATAATATTTAGTAGGTGCATCACCTTAATATATTGTATACTATTGAACAATGATGTAGGTACACGTAACTCGAACTTTAGTTATTGTTTTTTTTGTTTCTTTGGTTTTTACTTAAAACTCAATTTATTATTTTTAAATCTTCCTCGCAAATTTTTACAATCAGTAATTATAGTTAACTTATTATACATGTTATTATTGTACATTATATAAGTGGTGTTTTTTTATTTTTTTTTTTTCTAAAAAATAATAATACCTACAGGTACTACGTCAATATATATAATAATTACGCGTCACATTGTGTGTCGAACCGTATAGAAGTGGCGCGTGAGAAATACGTTTACCGGACGAGTTACTCTAATGTACTAATGTACATATATTATAGTAAACGCGACTGCAACCGTAAAGGTCGGGGACATTGCAATCGCGCCGTATAGTAGTATTCTATAATGGTATATACCTACCCATAACCACACGGATTTATATATTATTAATATTCGTTCGCGACCTGTCAACGCGCGTGGTCAGCGGATTGCCGCCGTTGACCAACGGCCTCAAACGCGTATTATGCACACGAATGCAATATAACGTACGGCGGCGGTTTTATTTCACCGATGTATATTATTACTCCGTGTAGTGTACTTACTGCAATAATGATTATTATTATAATCCGAATGCGACAATGACGAAATGAAAATACGCGTAGGTACGATACGCGATTTCAAAAACAGATTTGCATTTTCTACGTGCTTTTGACGTGTTATTATTATTATTATTATTATTATTATTATTGCTTACAGTTAGAATTATTGGATAAGTACGTATTTTCGTTTTCACCGTAATAGAATTCATATATCGTGTATATATTATGCGGTTCCGTTGACAGTTTGACGATTGCGTACACATTACCTGCGGGGTATAAACTTGTTAATATTCGGTCGACGACGATAATATGATCGGGTGGCGATGTTTGACGCTTTATATTTTCGAGTTTTCTCACGCAATGTATAATATATGATGACAACCGAACGAAGTGGCTAATAATATTGTAATGACCGCCGCAGACGATTTCGTGTAATATATTTTGCGGCGCGACAGTTAAAATATTCCAACCGGAAAAACTAAAATAAAATTGAAAAAAAAAATCAGTGATTATTGTCTATAAAACTATATAATTTGATTTTTATATGTACTACACTATATATAACGCGTAATGTATACGACTGTATACTGTCTATATGTTTATTTATTATATATATATATAGCTTAGATATATTATTTAAAAAAAAATTTCACATTTCTATTGCATTTTCTCGCGTAATCAATCGTAAGACTTTTAAGTGTTTACCAATATTTAATGTATTATTTTCCTAACTTCTTAAATTATACAATATAATTATATATGCATTTATATTATCTTTTAATATTGCATTTTAAGTGAACGATGGAGCTATATATTTTACAACGATTTATATTGTATTGTATGATACTTTTTTTCTAAGTACCTAGTTAACATGTTCAAATACTCTTATGCAGTACATGACTTATATATATAATATACACACTACTATTATAACCCGTCCAGTTCATCTGCGCCCTTGGCGACCGTTACATTTTTTAATTTGTGGGGGTTATTAAAATTGCGGAAGCACAGATACGTTGCCTATTACATACTTTTTTTTTGAGGTTATATTCCCGGCAAAATACTGATTACCCAATAATATCCATGATAATATCAAAGTCACCCATTGTAGGTATCACACATTGTTCAATTAAGATTTTTGAACATCACCGAGGGCGCAGATGAACTGGAATGGGTTATATAATGGTATATTATAATACTATATATTTATATATCTATATATTATTATTGTTTAGAAATATTCTATTAGATAGATCCATTATACTTTCCATAAATAAATGCTAATTTTGAACTTGATTTTATAATTAACAACTATCGAATAAAAATATTAGAATATGCATATCAAATATATTGAATCTCTTCAATAGCGAAACAATAAATATATGAACAGCTCATCATCGTCGTTGTTATTATTATTAACAATAGCATGTTAGTATAATATATTTCAAATTACAACTTACAAGTAAATTTTTTATGATTTTGTAACTTGAAAGTATATTATAATTGCATGGTCCATAAATTGTATACACAGTATATTTACCAAAATTGAAAATGTAGACGGCTTATTAATACATCAATATCGGGGTCAGGTATAAAAAAATCAACAAAAACATTAAACAAAAGATTATATATGTGATAAAATAAAACAATGTCAAATAATATTTAATTTGTCACTACAGTTACACATAATTCAGTTTTGAATAAAATATTTTGTCCCTGTGGAGAGGGATTCAGAATATTTTCACGGTAACCTCATGCCTCTATTGTAAAAGAAAATCAATGCATACCTAGGTATAGACTTTTATTTTATTTCATGAATACCTACTTTTTTAAATCAATGATATTAGTTTTTAAATATTAATTTTTATATTTGTTATACAATTTATCTCATACACGTATACAAATAATCACATTATTAACTTTTGATAATTAAAAAGTACAAATAAAGAAAACAGATAAAAAGTTTATCTTAATTTATAAAAGTACAATTTTTAAAATATTTTTTTTTTTTTTTTAGAAAAATGTATATAAAAACAGTAATGCTAAAATAAATATATATAATATATATTAATTACTGTATGGTAAAATATGATTTCGCGAATTTAAAACTTTTTTTTATAATAATTCTGCGCGCGTTTCAGCGAGACAATTGGTTATATAGACCATATATTTCGAGGAAAATATATATACGATTGCATATAGAAAACGTTACGATGGTGCCAGATTATAAGTTATTTTAGGTTATAGCTTATCAGTGTAAGCTATAGGTATATATTTAACCATAAATTTATATTTTTAATAATATCATAAATGATTAAGTTTAAAATAATACGAATACATATCTACTACACACATCAGTTGTTACATATGCATATAATAAGATAAAATATAAATTTTGCCATACATGACCAAACACACAAATACCTTTAATACCAATAATATCTACCTAATAAAAAAATATCTAAAGTAATACTGTATATTATATATCTCCATTTTATAAAATTATCTTTCCTTATAATTTTTAATCGATATTTAAAATCATTAATATCAATAGGTAGTAATTTGTTTTTTCTTTTTGACAAAATATCTCGTATTTCGTTGATTGAAGCCATGATGACAGCTGCAAATAGTAACTATTAACTATCCATACTTTAAATACTTATCTACATGTGTGTATACTGTAAAATCTAATATATATATATTTTTTTTGTTTTCAATCCGGAGATTGGTTTTTACAATTTTCTTCACAATAAATGTTTTCTCCATTTATCTCTGTCATTTGCCATATTTTTGAGCTCTCTGTAAGAAGTGACTTCTGCATCCTGCATTATTTGGCTGTTGTATTTCGTTCTAGGTCTTCCTCTTGATCGTGATGTTTTTATCATTCCTTCATTTATTAAATTATGTAATTCATTCCCATGTCTCAACGTGTATCCTATCATCTGCCATCTCTTTCTCTTTAAAGTATCTATTAATGTTCGTTTTTCATTGATTGCTTTCAAGACGTCTTCATTTGTTCTTCTCTCAGTCAAACTTATTCTCTGCATCTTTCTCCAACACCACATTTCTAGAGCTTCTAACATATCTTTCTCTTTTTTATTAATTGTCCACGTCTCGCTTCCATATAATGCCACACTCTAGACGTATGTTTTATGAGCCTTTTCTTAGTAACTATGTTCATATTTTTTGATGTTAGTAATTTCTTCTTTTTAAGGAGTATATTTTTTGCTTGACTTATTCTGCTTCTGATTTCCTTTGTTGATATTCCGTCGTCTGTTATATTGTTACCTAAGTATTTTAAATAGTCTACTTGGACAATTATTTTATTTTTCAGTGTTATATTTATAGATGGAATGCTTTTCTTGTAGCATACTAGGGTTTTAGTCTTAGCTGTATTTATTTTCACACTATATTCTTTGAACGTGATATTCATTATATTTAACGCTGCTTGTAAATCGTCCTCAGATGTTGCGAGAATGACTATATCATCAGCAAAGTGAAGCATTGGTATTAGTATTCCTCCTATTTTCACTCCAATTCCTTTTTGAACTAACCAAAGCTTTATGATGCTTATTACTTTTTTAATATATAAATTGAACAATGCAGATGAAAGTGGACACCCTTGTCTTTTACCTTTTTGAATTTTAGTAGTCCTTGTTATTAAATTAATATTAATAATAGCTTCTTGTTCTTCATAAATCTTATAGAGAATACGTCTGTCTTTAAAATTTATCTCAGTTTCTTCCAAGATTTTAAAAAGACTTATCCAATTTATGCTATTGAATTCTTTTTCTAGGTCCCCAAAGATCATATAAGTGAATTTTTGTCTTTCAATTTGCTTTTCAAGTATTATTCTCAGACTTAAAATAGTTTCTTTGGTTCCTTTGTTCTTCCGGAAACCATATTGATCGTTCGTTAACCTAACTTCTATCCTTTTACTTATCCTTTTGCTTATAATTATTGTTAGTAATTTATCTGTATGAGATGAAACGACTCAAAATAGATATTTTGGGGATAAGCGAAATGAGATGGAATGGACAAGGTGATTTAATGTCGGGAGGCTACTGAATCTTTTACTCATGCGGTGATGAGAGAAGAAATGGAGTAGGCATTATCGTGAATACAATGTGGGCGCAATGTGTAAGAAGTTACATTGTTTACGACGATAGGGTGATATTGATCAAACTAAAATATGTCCCTAAAGAGATTACCATAATACAAGTATATATGCCTACAGCATAAGTGAGCGATGATGAAGTAGAAGAGATCTACGAAAAGATTGAAGAACTCATCAATCTCACTGACGGTAAGGAAAATTTAATTATCATGGGGGATTGGAATGCAATTATGGGAGAAGATGCAAACGGTAAAGAAGTTGGTAAATATGGACTCGGGAAAAGGGATGAAAGAGGTGATCGGCTTGTTGAATCTGCAGACAACATGATTTAGTTATAATCAATACTTTATTCAAGAATCATAAAAGAAGGCGTTATACTTATAAAATGTCGGGAGATATCAACAGATACCAATTAGACTATATCCTGGTGAAGAATAGATACAAAAATCAGATCAAATCGAGTAAATCTTACCCAGGAGCTGATATTGACAGTGACCACAACCTGGTAATGATTGAGTCAATGTTGAAGTTTAAGAAGTTAGAAAAACCTAAAAATAAAGTGAATAAATGGAATATGAGTGAACTAAAACGACCAGAAATAAGAAATTTGTTCGAAAAGAAATGCAAAGAAAAACTTGAAATCAAAAGTAAGCGGAGGATAGTTGATTGCGAAAATATAGAATATGGATGGCGTTGCATAAAAGATTCCATTGTCCAGTCTGCAGAAGAAATATTAACTAGAGAAAAATTAACACCTAATCATGAATGGATAACAATGGAAATAGTTCAAGATATAGAGAGAAGAAGATTGCTTAAAAACAAAACAGATAAAGAAAGTAAAAGACAATATAAGTCGTTAAGAAATAAAATAAACCAAGAATCAAAAATAGCTAACGAGACTTGAATCGAAAAGAATTGTGAAGAAATAGATGATATGATGAAATTCAACCAACAGGAAAAAGCATATAAACTCATCAAACGATACTTCAATGAAAAAAAGTCACAATGCACGCACATAAAGGATAAAGAGGGGATTTTATTGATAGACGAGATAGCAATAGCGAATAGATTGAAAGAATATGTAGAAGATCTATATGGTGAAGAATAAAACATTAACTCACTCGTTGTTATCCCACTCAACGATACCTTTTATTCAATTGCAAATACAGGAATTCTAAAATTGGAAGACGTACTTCAAACCATGAAAAAAAACAAAGTACCAGGCCCAGACGAATTAAACACAGAACTCCTTCAACAGGCAGGAAATGAAATAAAGAACGCTCTGTACGAATTGTTATGTCAAATGTATGAGACTGGGATAATTCCGAGAGATTTTGGATATATCAGATTAGTTATCTTACCAAAAAAACCGAGAGCCAACCAGTAGGACAATTTTAGGACTTTAAGTTTGATACCACATACAGCTATATATATATATATTTTATCTATACACCTATAGATATAAATTATAAGCTTTTAAAAAAATATCTGGCAACATCGATGGAAATTCAAAACTTTTCGCGTTCATTCGTATTTTACAATACACACACAATAGTTAAAAATATTAAAAATGAGTTTCGCTAATCAATATTCTCATTAAATAGTCAAAAAACAAAAAAAATGTAAATGTCTTAAATTCAAAATAATTCATTACAATTTACAAATAACTATAATAGTCAGATGACAGTCTATCTGTAATCTTGGGTGGAGTAGTCCAAAAGTTATTATTTATTCACAGAAGTCTTATATTATATGACTATAATTTGTTCATGTCAATGATTAATGGTCAATAATGTAAAATGGACCGAAAATAATAAAGTAAAATTAAAAAAAAAACAGCGGGAGCTGTACAGACAGAACAACAGGTTTTGTTAATTGTTTGGGGTATAATACGCGGTAGTGAACAAACGGATATGAACTTACCCTATGTGGTGATGATAATACCTACACGGGCAGGGGGAATATTTGGGAAATGTATAATATGTATAAACGACCGTTGAAAGAACATAAATCATGTAGTCAGTAGTTCAAGAAATAATATAATTTTTTTGTGTGTAGTGTGACGTGTGAAGAAATTCATTTTCAAAGAGAATATATTTAATTTAATTTGGTTTATACTATATAGGTGTTTCTTATTATACACGAGCACAGTATATATAATGTATCATATTTATTTTTAACCAATTCTATAATTTTATTTAACAACCACGTCTACATTCAGTCAATGTAGAATAGACAATTTGAAATAGAAAGATTTGACTTCTTTCATCAGTTACATTTTAGTTTTTATTATTGTAAATGATGCATTCTAATTTACCTAGTACTTTTATAACTTAAGTGATGCACTTTATAATAATAATTTCAATATAAATATAATAATTTAAAAAATAAAAATGAAAAGTAGGCACATAACTATTGATTGCAAGATATTTAATGTAGGTATCTATAGGTAGATACTTTAACTTATTAAAAACATCTTTTTATGATAATTTGTTTGTGTATGTTTCTATTTTGATATGATTAAGTTTAAATTTAATTAATTTAATTAATTCAATATATTATTTTTACTTTACGTAATAGTATTTATTTTGTACTTATCGCAATCACTATCAAATTAAAAACACTTCTATTTGATTATTTCATAATAAAAGTTTTACAATAAATTATATAACACTATTAGATTATGTAAAGTTAGTATTATAATTAACAATAATTAAAAAATTAAAAAAATACTGTATAGGTATACTCGTACTATGTATCTATATAAAAATTAAAAAATACCTAAAATAATTTTGTAGCAATAAATAAATAATATATTTATATATTTAGAAATTTAAATAAATAAATTTTTTTTTGTGAAAAAGATTCATCATAAAAGTATATTAAAAAGTTAAAAAAAAAATAAAAATCCGGTCAGTAAGGAGTGAAATCAGTGAGACGAGTGCTCATCGGGTATAGTTTACTGTTGGTGGACATATTGTATTTGAAAACGATGATCAATAAATAATTTCTTTCGATAAAACGATTCTGAGTGAAGCTTAGTGTAATATTATTTTCCAAGTTATATCTATTTACCATTATTTTTGATTGTTTATTACTGAAAAAATCGATCGAAAGTTTATCTTTTAAAATACCTGCAATTACAATAAATTTGTAACACAGAAAAGCGTACCTATACCGCGTATACATAAAAACGAAAAAAAAAAAAGTTTCAAAATGTTGAAATAATTACTAAAAAGTGGTAAAAAAATCTTGAAATTTTCATCACATTAATATTATATTAATAGTTAATAGTACTGTAGTTATAAATATTTGGTGTACATTTTAAGTATTTTTGTATTTTTTTTATATTTGTTCTTACAGTTTTCTAATTTATAATAATTTTCAGTAATTTTCTTTTACGCCTAAAACGACGTGATACCAGCTTTTTTTTGTCTCTAATGTGTAATATAACAAAATTACGCTACGTATAACTAAGAATATGACTCGTTAAAATTAAAATTACAACACCCATTATCAATATTGAAAAGGAGGATATTTTCTAAAAAATAAGTTACAGTATTTTAAGTTTTTCTTTTTTAAATATCTATAACTTCTTTGTTAAACAATATTTTTAAAAAGAATATATAATTTTCTAGAAAATATTCTCTTTTTGAAAGTTGTTTATAAGTGGTTTAACTGTAATTTTAACATAGATACCTCATTTATTGTTTTTCGTAATGTAATTTTGATGTATTTCCCATTAGATAGACGAAGGCATTGGGTATCACGTCTTCTTTAGAAAGCTAGGTACGAGGAAACTTTTACTTGACTCCAAATTCTACTCAAAAAAGTGTATACTATATAGTATATATAAATATAATAAAAATGCATATCGCTGTAAAACCAGTATGCATTCCTTGCTACGCTCGTCAGAATTTATAATTGTTATCAATTGTGCTTTCAATATATATAGTGAAAATTCATATCCAAAATTATTTCATATTCTTCATCTATTTATTAGGTTATTACTTGAACTTTACGTTTTATGATGTGTGTACTAAAATACACTATATTTTGTCTAATAAATTTAAATAATTATAGGTATGTCAGTTATACTTTGATGTTTTATTAATATATTCTTAAATAGATAAATCTATTTAAATTAAAAAGTTTAATTAAATCATCTCATTAAAATAGAAGATAACAATCATTTGTAATACCTACGTTTTATAATTTCAATTTTGATCAAATGGGTACCTATAATTTAAAAATGAAATTTATTTTATGTGTATACCTACTTAAAATATTCCGAAGAAAATATTCTAGAAAATGTTAAATAAATACCTACACCTACATCGAGATCGGTGACCAATGGAAATTTATAAGAATATCATTATAGAACAGTATATCGTTTGCATATAGTTAGGTGTCTTCACACTACATCTTGTCGTCCATCATTTAACACGATGTGTTAAGAACTCAGTAATTTGATTGGCTAATCACTGTGATTCCATATATATATATCATATACAAATGATAACCAATTCATTATAGATAATATGTTGAAAAATGTTAGGTATAAAAGATGTTTTTTATTAGGTAGTAGTCATGCCCACCTTCAAAACAAGTCTATGGAACTGCTCCTAGGTAAATAAGTCAATATATTATATGTAAGTATTAACTTTTTAAATATACCGTATTTAATAAATTATATTACCTACACTAAACAACTTGAACTTTTGTTCAATATTATTAGTTGCACATTTTATAGTAAAGACATATAATTTATTTATTTAAAGTATTATTTATTTATTCATTTTTAGTTAATATAATTGACTATATAATAATCAGTATAAAATGATTGATCAATATGTTTTGGTCCATATATTATATTAATAATAATAACATTAAAACACTATAAGTACTTGTAAAAGTATTTTTAAAATCTATGATATTACATATTATATATATATAGATACACAGTAGCGCATTTTAAATTATTTTCAGGTCTAAAAAATATTGAAAACCAATAATTGATATATCCTTTATATGTTGTACTATCTTTAGTGGCACAATCGGTTAGTTGACAGACAAAGTACTCTTGTTAGACTGTTGGCAATACGGCCGAGGAGGGAATGCGTGGTCCATGCACTATTTTAATAAATAATACTTATTCAAAATATTTAATTTTAATTTAGAACTTTTCGAAATTTTGAACCTTAAATGTACTTAATTTTGTTATTTTTAGAATATTTTTGTAAAATATTTTGCATCATACCTATGGAAAAAATGTGATAAATAAAAACGATTGACAAAATAACTTTTTCAACACTACATATTTTTATATTCATATATTTTTCCTAATTTTTTAACAGTAATAAAAAAAACTGCACAGTAAATTGTGGTTTTTTTTAAAAATTATTTTAAGATATTTGTATGAAAACTAAGAATGTTTTTAGTTTAATATTTAGACATAAGTATACATGTTGAAAAGATATTAAATAGTTATATTATAATATTATAATACCTATTAAAAACACAAAGTTTTTGACAGAAAAACTACATAAAAAGTTTTAATTAATACATTTTCTTAAGTTTTAAAGTTATTATTATTCTTTCGTTTAGTAATAAATGATAAAAGTACCTAAGAACCACGAAATAATAACCATTAATAATATTATAGATAATCAAATTTTGATTACCAAAAAATTCCATCCACATTTGTAAAATCATTTTAAATGGTAAATACATTATTGGAAACTTAAATATTTGTTTTAAACATTTTTAATAAAAAAAAAAATATATATATATATATGTATAAATATATTAATCATTATTATAATTCTGTTTTTTTTTTATACTTAAGTAAAATACATAATTTGTAATTCAAGTGTTTAGAACCAATATTTTCATATTTTCGGTTTTATGAGGAAATAACAATTATTTCAGCCCGTATTTTTCGATAGTTTTTTCTGATGTATTTTTCAAAAACCGACAAATTACCTCTTTAAAGTACCTTCTGATAAAGTTTTGTGCCGAAAAATGGGTACGCATGAAAAAATTAGATCATGAACATGAAGTCAAGTTTTCTTGTTGATTAACTACTCAAATAACCATCATCGTAAGATGAAAAAAATATTGTGTATAGCTCAGAATCTATAATGTATTCACTGTATTCATTTTTAGGACATTATTATAACCTAATTTTTTTGTCATCATACTCTATTTCCAGTTTTTTTTTTTAAAGTTTAAAAATGTTATCTACAAAAATAAATTATAGGTATTTAAGTTTTTAAGTAATATTTAAAAGTAATATTTTTGGGTTCTAGGGGGGATACCTTTAGACCGCCTCTGTAAATATATAATAATATTATGTTAAATACAAAGTAAAATAATAATATAATATTTTTGGTAGTTTATGAATTTTTAATTGGGTATAAATTAATATTCAATTGTATTATTCGATTTATAATTAATGTATTTTCTGGATACAGTTGGCTATTGTTTTTTAATTTAAATCGAGAGTACCTGTATAAATTATACAAAATTTCATGTGTAGGTTGTAGATACCTATACCTATCTTTTTGTATACAATTAGTTCAATAAATTATTTTTATAGGTTTTAAAATCCTTTCTATACTTTTAATAGTTGTACGATGTACCTAAGGAATAAATAGGTATATATGTTTATTATTTTTCAATTTAATCAAATTATTACACTACCTATACAATGTAGATAGTATATAGTATTATCATATAGATACTATAATATACTCAATATCGTACTATAAAGTACTATGAGTAATCAAAGTAATTCTTATCTCCATCATGACATACTCTCATACTCTCATTGACCTCTTTTAATTAATTAATCGGTAATAAAATAATAGTTACTCGTAATATTACCCGCATTATTGTTGTAAAAAAGAAAATACGACTTTTTTATTGAAAGATGGCTATTAACCAAAGTTGTTTCTGCTTATTTTGAATAAAAAAATATGTGTAAATAACAATTAATAAAACTTAACACATCAATTTTATTTGCCGTTTTTAAAGATGCCCGCAGTGCGTATAAACGGTCGTAAAATGTTTTGGGTATGTTATGAAGTAAACAGTTGATTGATTATAACCAGAAGAACATTATTTTTTATCAGAAATTTAATGATTAGGCCATCATTTTTGCAAACATTGTAAATTGTATTTAATTTGAGTAATATATATTAGGTATTAAATAATTTTCAATTTCAATTCCAATTTTGAGTTAGGTAGGTAGGTACCTAAGTCTAAGTCAATAGAAAATTCGAACTGATTGATTATTGGAGAAATTTCAAACAGTTTAATATACATTAAATTAATTTGAGAATGAGAATGAGTATTTCAGAATACTATATTTATAATCGACCTTCATAAATTTCATAGTAGACATGTTGTATAAATGTATTTAACAAATATGTTGGTAGTTTGTTGAAAATTGTAGAAATACTGATTCAATTTGTTGAATAATAATTTCACTACTATAGAGCTTATTTACATTTGTTCTGCTAACTTTACATCAACAGTGAATAATTGCATATTATATAGCCTATGATAGGGTTACTTTAAAAAAACCTGGACAAAAAACAAATTACGCTATAATTTTAAGTAGAAGTGCCATCCCTAATATTCATCAATGAGAACACGTGTCCTAATATAATATATATAATAATAGGTACTTACATACATTGCAGTTGTATGTTACATTTGTATATTACCTACTTATAAAACAAAAAATATTTTATGTTTATTACATACAAATTAATTATATTTAAACGTTTATATATTGTACCTATAGGTATAGTTGTTTTAAAGTCAATTACTTACAAGTAGATTAATTTAGTTTTTATGACTCAAATTAGTTACTTTAATAAAACGTATATTAATATCTGTGTTTCTCGAGAGTTCTACAATTTACTTCAAATATATATATATATATATATATATATATGTAAATATCTAAAAATGTATGGGTAGTACCTCTATAGTATATATTCAATATATATATTTATAATATACTTGTATATACTTGTATTATATTTAGTATAACTAAATTTAAAGATATTTTAAATTATTTATTACTTTCTCGTACTGAAAATCAAAATAATATTGAAATAAAACTCTATTAAGCCATAATGTTATTTGTTACCTAAATCTCTATATATATTTTTAAAATTTTCAAAGCATAAGATATATTCTAATTTGTTCTAGCAGTTAATAGGGAGTATTTATAAAACTAGAATTTAATCCTTTTGTATATACGACTATACGAGTACATCTAGCTATTACGGTTAGTTGGATCATAAATTGTATATCTACTTAATAATTTTTTTGATAGATCTTATCTCTGAATATTTAGTTTATATTAATATTTAATATTGGTTTGATTTTTGTAAAAATTATATTTTCAACATTTTCTTATGAACACGATATATAGTTCAATTATCATTTATATAATTAATAAATTGCATTATTCTAATTTAATTATAAATCTATATTTTATAGAAGTATCTGGAAATAAATAAATGACCTAATAATACGTATTTATTTAATAGATAGATTTATGCAATTAATTACGAATTAAATTAAATTTCCAGAAGTTAATTATAACACATATAATAAATAACAAATATAATATGATTTCATATACTCGTAATTTAAATTAATATCGTATTCACTCATTTGTTCAATATATTTTATAATATATTTATAATATTTAAAAATACATTTCTTAAATTTGCTGTTGTAATTATGTTTTGCAAATAAATATCAATAATCAGGAAGTAATTTAAAATTTCTTATTTGTCCTATATTTTATTTATCCGTATATTGCATAAATTAAAATTCAGGAAGAACATACTATTTACATATTCGATAATATTTTAATGTTCAGTCAATGTTCAAAATGGTATAATATTGAGTAATGTGATCTTTAAATTTTAAATGTAGTAGGTATTAGTTTTTCATAATAGGTAATTAAATAGTATATCATAAATATCATTTGTAGTAATACATTGTAGTGAAGTGTGCATATGTACGTGTAAAATATAAATGCTTATCAACAATTTAAATTAATTTTATCCTATAATATTTCTAAATTCTAGAGATTTTTTGATAAAAATTTATTTTAGTTAGTAGTTGGAATTTTCTAGTAGTTTTCTTAAGGGTAAAGAAAAACCACTTTTTCTAACTAAAATATTTTATAAATTAAAAATAACGATATTTGGTCCACATAGAGCCGTTTTTCAATACTAACAGGACAGAAAAGACAAGATAGTTTATTATTGTTTAAAATTTGAAAGCAATGATAAATCATTGCATTTGAAAGACGATTCTGAGTTAAGTTTGATACGTATAATATAGATACTATTAAAAAAGTAACCATGACAGCTTTATTTTGTTATTTTATTATTTCCTCTAAATTTCTAATACATTTAGGTTAGAAAAACTACCGTAAAAATGAAAAGTTATCTCTTCAAAGTATCAACTTTGAATTTTTTTTTAAATTTTCTATGTAAAAAGTTTTTTACTTTAAATTTCTGTTCGATTCTTTCTACCCGAAAAATGTGTATAGACATAAAAAAAATATCCTGAAAACCAATACATTTCTCGCTTAATTTAGAATTTAAAATAATAAATAAAGTTGTAGTAGTTACTTTATTTTCAATAATATTATATACCGATCTTTTCTTAAAATCTTTTTTTAAATACAATGATTTATCTTTGGCTTTAAATTTCAATTAAAATAATACACTATTCTGTTCGAAGAACAAGGGATAAAGGACCGTCTTCCACCATATTTATCTGAATGACTATTTTTCTTTTATCTTATTAACATTTTTAGGTTTTAGTTATTTTTTTTTCAATATATAACTTATAATATGAACTTCATTTTCCATAGAATATTTTTTCTAAAAATATTTATGTGTAATGACTTTTCAGACATACATAGTGAATATTGAACTAAAAATATATTATTTATAAGAACTTAGTGTAAGGTTAATAATAGGACAATGCTAGAGGGACAAGAAAATAATATATAAATATTAAATATATATCATAAATATATAACAATTATCCTGAGTACGAATATGAAGTAAAAAATATGTTACTGTTTAAAAATGCTGAAAATCATTGAGAAAAAAATATTAAAGCATTTGAAATTTTTTTTTAAGTATACCTACTATACTTACTTACTATAATAATTTTAAGGTAAATTAAAAAAATATATTCATAAACAAAGAAATTTACAGAAAATTAATGTTTGCCGTTAAAATAGTTGACCGGTATATTCAAACTGAGTAATAAAGTATGTAAAATCAGTTAATTTTTATTGATTGAAACATATTATGTCATGCTAAAATATATAATGAATGATTTCGTAGTATATTTTATCGAATAAGATCTAAAAATTAATGAATGAATAAAAACATTCGCTTAAGACTGTTCACTGTTCAGCATAAATGGTGGTCAATGTACTATCCGGAACCCGTTGTTAAAAAATACTGAGTGAGAGAAAAAATTGCTGGTTTCGTCAAAATATGCACGCTGCAGTGTTATCGGATTCGTCCTCAAACGCCCATTGACAAGGTCAAGAGTAAGACTCGTGTATGAGAAATTATGCTAAAAATGGGTTCAAAACTCATATAATCACTTCTTATTATGAAATGTATAGCGTGCGTATGATATATAAAATATACAGAAGTTGAAAAGTATCTATTGCAATAGAAAAACTTGCTGAACAAATAATGCTATTTTTAAGTTACATTAATGTCCATATATTTATATAGGCTATCCCCTGGTCATATATAAATATATAAATATACCTAAATATATCAGTGAAGCATTCAAAATGTAAACGCTTAGAGTAACCAATTATAAAATAACAAATTACCAGATATTTTAGTGATTTTTCTATAGATACGTAATTTTATTTTCCCGTAATATTTTAAAACATAACTTAAACCACAGATTAATTTATTTTATGTTGATATAACTCACAAATACCAACAGTATTTATTTTTGTTAAATTGGTCACATTCAGCGTTTACATTTTGATCGCATCATGATCACTACTATATACTGATCCGTATAATATGATATGGCCACTCTATAATATATTCTTTAGATACTCTATGACATAAGCCACTGTATCAAATTACAGAGTAAATAGTATTTAAATTCTTCAACGATTTCTAAATGTTAATATGTAGATCAACTGTATTTAAAGTTAAACTGAATGAATAACAGAAATCGATAAAATGTTTAAAATAAAATTTTTGTAGGTTAGGACGGTCACTCTATTAAAATAGTGAAATTAAATAACAATATCGACACATAAAATATTATCTATATATACTTACATTACTTACAATATGTTATATAATGTCATAATGACAATGTCTAACAAGTAACAATATGCCATATTGTATACTATATTTATTTAACTAATAACAGACTTTCGTAAAATGTGTAGTAGTTACACAATTGTTTTACCCTTTCTTTATGTTACACTCATTAAATTCATTCTTTACACCATTCATTACAGACTAAAACAACACATGCATTGTATTTAATGTCATTTAAATTTGACATTTGGTATATTATTAGTCCCAAGAAGAATTAATACAATCCTATAGGTTCATTAATATTAATACGTGCTAATTACATATCAATCATCAATTTCATATGTAAAATGATTGGCTCTATATCTTAGGAATAGACAAAAAAAAAAGTTAGTAGGGGATGGAAGTATTTCGCTCGTCAGATAGGATATTGGTGATTTGATTTTCCGTTTTAGTTTTTCTGTACGCATTTATCAAAAAAGTCGAAAAGTCGAAAAATAATATTATGAAAGTACCTACCATTCTCGTCATATATGCTAACTGAAAATGGGTACACAATGAGACGATTAAAGTCTTCTAGTTGAAAAATAGTTTCTAGAAAAAATAATGGTAATTGTAGATATACTAATAATAATACTTTTATTTAGGTATTATATGTATTGTATACATATAGAAATTATGACAACTTTATTTGTCATTTTCTCATTTATAAATACAATTTTCTGTTATAAACGGTAGTTTTCCTTTACAATTAATAAAACGTTTAGGAAAATCAAAAAAAATGTTCTTTTCGAATTTATAGAATATTCTATCAAAAAAGTTCTTGAGGTACTCCAAAACTCCTAATCGACTACTTCTACTCGTAAAATTGTTTCCAAAAAAAACAAAAATAAATAAAACATTTGATTGTACCTTACAAGTATCTATACTATAAATACTCGTAAAGATTTAATATTGTTGTGTATGAAATACGTACCTAGTTAAATCGTTTAATAAGTGACTACAATTCTAAATATTCAAGTCATTTTATGTTTATTTAGTTTTAGATATTTTTGAACTCTATTGTAATCATGTAGGTAATCAATATGTTGATTTTAATTATTAATTACAGCAATATTATTATTATGAATCATTACTAATATATGTTAATATGAAATTAAAATAATTATTTAAAACCTAACTTCAGGTTGTTATTAATATTTTCCAAAAATGTATTAAACAATATATCTCAGGAATCTTGAAATATAATCAATAACTGTTTTTATAATTCAATTTTTATTTTTATCTTGCATGTATATTTATTACTATAATTTATATTCAAGAATATAATATAATGGATAAATGATATAAACCTTTTATCTTAGTGTTTAGTTTAGGACTTATCTATAACATGTAAACATATTATGTTAAGTAATATGTTATACTCGTAACATATGTTTGATGTAGGTGCCTATAATTATATTGTTTTTATTTTTCATTTATAAGCATATCAGTATATAATTTGTAGATTTGAATGAATATTAAACTTATAAATTGTATGAGAATAGGATCATGGCCGTCGGAATGGCAATGTAACCGATGCAGTTGTTTAGGGCCCTGCACCATATAAAAGCTTTAAATATTATTTAGAACTGTGAAGAAAAATACAATATTTTTATTTATTTATTTTTATGCATCATTTTTACCACCATATTATTTAAGGTATTTCTTCTTATCTAAAAAAAACAAATTTATAAAAACTTTAGGGACCCAAAATATGAATTTGCTTGGGGTCTTACAATTTATAACTGCTCCTGTATAGGATATAGATACTAGATAACCCTCGCAGCAAATTTAATTCGTATAAAATTAAACCAGAAATAAACAAAAAAACATTTATAATTTGAAATTCAAGATTTAAGTTTTAAAATAAAATGAATATACCTACTCAATTTTAATGCGATAATAGGTATGGATCTTATTTCCTTGTTATTATACTATTTACGAGCTATACACTTATAAGCTATACCCAGAGTCATACCTATAAGTTAGATATAATTAAAAATATCGAAATTGGATATTATACCTACTTATTGCTCAGATAGTTTTATCCTGAAGTTGATAAATGCATACTATAATCATTGTGATTATACTATAACCTTGAATTTTGGAAGCCATCCCGTCTCGGCGTCAGAATTTAAATTCGCGACGGACAAAATCATCGATCTCGGCAGTCCAGCGGCGTGATGCCAATGTATACATTCGCGTGCGTACGTCCGCTGTCATTAATTGGCTCCATAAATTGTTTTTTCTAAAAATAAAGTTCTTAATTGGTCTATCGTCGTATAGTATTTTTTTAATGGTCTCACTTTTACCATAATATAATTATATACATACGCATAATGTGTACACACACCCCAGTCGTCAATTGAATATTGTTATTATGGATTCGAGTGCAAAAGTCGAACACGATTATTTTCATCCGGCATATCGTACAAGACTTCATTCTCGACTGGAAGTCTGGATATTATATTTCAAAACGATTTTTAAGTATTTCTGTTTTAGGTTGTTAATAGAAATGTGCACTTATTCATACATAACTTATCATATTATGTCTATAGAAATCATTATGGATATTTTCCAACTTTTCTAAGTAGTCACAGTGCAAAAGTCTATAGCACAAGTATTTTCATCCGGCATACTTTTTCTTGACTGGAAGTCTGGATATTATATTTCAAAGTGAATTTTAAGTATTCCCGTTTTAGGTCATTGGAAATTTACACTTATATATACATGTAGTGGTTAATGGTTATTATATGACCACGGAAATCATTATGGATATTTTCCAACTTTTTAAGTACCTATAATTAGTTAAATATTGTATATTGTGGTTTTATTTTGGTTTGTGTTTTTATAGTAATAATTTATAATATTCATAAACCTGAGATTACTTTGACTTCGCAAAAACGCATGTATAAACCTATATTATATAATTTGTAATATTATTTTATTATGATATTAGACAATCAAGGTACGTCAAAAGCTATATATTTTTATAAAAACGTCTATATATAGTTGGAAGTACTTTTGTTAGGATTTATTGGGTAGAGTAATGAATATTTGAATGGAAAATAACGAATTGAGTAACACCATTCACAATAGGACTGCTTTTATAGTATATAGATATAATGTAACAAGCAATAAGCATATTCATAAATCAAGAGCTGAAATACTAGGTATATTTCTAGACTTTATATATTACGACATAATAAATCAAAGTTATAATATAATATTATATTGTATTTTTTTAAGCATTTATTAAAGGTTAAGAAAATGACAAAATGTATATATCAGACATATTATATTCAATTTCGTAAAAATATTTACAATCAGATATAGAAATATTTAAATAGAGGTCGACAATGTAAATTTTTCATGTTTATATGTTTCACATGATAATGTATATTACTTCGAAGAATGGATTATGTCTTTAGTGTTACCTATCATATTTAATATTAATGTAAATATTTTTGACGCTATTCAATTGATTGTGAAAAAATGTCTTTTGAATTTGTAAAAGCTAAATTATGTTATGAAATATAAATGATAAAGTTTTAAATTTTATTAAGTTATAATACCGTTATAAATATTCAGTTGAAATCGAAAGTGCCTACTTAATTTTATAATAATATAATATGTTAAAATAATAAGTTATATAATACGAGCAAATTATAAAAAAACTTTACTTCCCTAAATTCTAAAGTACATATTATCATAATATAAATTATAAAGTAAGTATAAACTATAATATAGATAATACGTATGAATATATTATAATATATCTATATATATATATCAAAATAATCGGTCCTTATCATTGTAGGTACTAGTTAATAATAATGCAGTCTTTGAGTAATAGTATTAAATGTCACAAACAATTGTATAATAAAATTAATAATAATATAAATATAGGTATGGGTATTTTGTATTTTTGTTAAAATAGAAACAAAACAAATAATGCAATGCCTGCAATAAGTTGTGTTAGTTTTGTATTTGGATAGATAGTTTAAATACCTATAAAAACAATTTATCCAATAATTTTGAAATAGATTAATCATACAAAACTTTTTATAAACTTACTACAACCTATATATTTTTTTACGGTTCTTTGATTTATAATATCATTTTATATTATGTCACCATTAATATAACTCGAATCAAGTGATACCAGTTGGAACAAACGTTTCAAATGGATTACACATCTGACAAACAATAATTGCGATTTCAAAATCATGATTTATTTAGCAATATATCAATCTAGGTTAATCCCGATTTATTTTCTTTTCTTCAAAAATTCCCATGTGCATTGGATGTACGATGAAAATATTTGTGTCAGTACTCCGTATACAACCACAGTAGTGAAGTACAATACTATACGCAATACGTAATATGTATTATTCATAAAAATAAAAATAAATGTATTATGGATTCCACTTTTAATGGTCAATAAATGGCATCAAGTAGAAAAAACCGGTTGATTATAATATATTTGTAATTAACCATTTCAGTAATACATAATTATTTTAGTAGTCCATTGACTGAACCGAATAAATTTAATATTTAAATTAAATGTTTTTATAGTTTATAAGCCGTAAGTATTTTAGTAACAAAATTTGAGATTTTTACAAAGTTTTTGTAAACGATAAACAGGGGTTTCCAAAATCGTACAGTTTAGTAATTTTTTCATAAGGTATCATTTTAATCATATTTGTGACAAAATTTGCCTAAATGATGCATAATAAAAGCACAAAATATCATACGCGCAGGCTTTAATTGTTGATATGGAGTTGATATACTTTGATAAGTGCTGCCGCTCAGCCTTCGCATGGCCTCCTCAAAATGTTTGGGAGTCACTATATTTATCAAAAACTAAAAATTCTTCTCCAGCCTTCAATATTGCGTGGATAATTTTTTTCTAAATCTCTTTGGATTTTTAGTATGATTTACAATACTATTACAGTCATGCCAACTATATTTTATTAATAGAATAATTTTATTAAAACATCCAATGACGCGTATTTGCGTAAGTGGTAATGAAAGGGATCATTGTTTATTATTCTCAGGTAGGTATATAAAATGTTTAATGGATAAATACATAGTTATGTCAATTATTACCCCACGTACGTGTCTTTCAACAGGTCACACTATTAGAATATGAGATGAACTGTAGAAGAAATATTGTTATAGATAACATAAATAAGATAAATATAAATATATAGGTACATATACATTTCATGATGATAATTGCAGTTTAAGAATAATTATTTACACAGATACGTCTAATTATTACTGATTGTCTTAGTACACTACTACAACAGTAAATTTATAAAACATAGGTAAATAACTATTCAAAACAGTTAAAACTGTATAAAGTAAAGACATGAAAAAAGTTGAAAATTATCGAGGTTTTGAGGTGTATTAAATAATAAGGTATATTGATTGCACAGACGATTTTAATGCTATTTTTTATTCAAATTATAGATGTTTTTGAATATTGTCGAAACTTAAATTTTACTATGTATTATTTATCAATTGAAAAAATGTACGAGATTCGAGAATAACTATTATAATCATAGATCATATAGCTAAGGTTTTTGAAAAAAATGATATTTCTGAAATGTATTCAGAATGGGATCACTAGAATAACTTAGATATAGGTATAGAATAGATATTATATATATAGGTATACTCAATAATTTTAATATAATATAGGTAATAGATTATTATAATAATTATTATACGCACTTAATAAACCGACTTTGTGGTAAAAAAGTCCATAGACATTTATTTATAATTGGAATTCTCAATCCTAAAAATGATATACATTGAACTAATTATAGGAACCAGCTATTACATTAGATTACAAATTATTCGTGTTTCAAATTTCGTGTTTCTTGTTTCATTTCATGTTTCAGATTTATTCGTGAAAAGACTAAAAAGTATAATATGAAGTAGGTACTAGGTATACATTCCAATATTCTCTATTACGTTTTTTTATATGACTAACTATGTATAATTATAATTTCATGTTTCGGGGTTCATATTTTTCATGACGTTTTTTTATACGTATTTTAAACGTAATTTTGAATTCACGAAAAATTATGAAAATATTTTTCGTGCTTTTTAATTTCATCATATTTTTATTTCAGACGTGAAAAATTTTACTTCCACCTATTTAATATTTTTTATGAAATTTTATTTCATAAAAAAGTCATACACACTATTTAAGAGAAAGTGAAATATAAAAGCAGGAATTATCTGAACGGAGCGAAGTAGCTATTGATTTTACAATGATGTTTATTTTTTATTTTTCTGGAAAAAATTTGTCGACCAGAAAACTTGGTCCAATCATTACACACGCACTGTCGTGCCTATTTATTGTTATTATTATTATTATCTTGATTATATACATTTATTTTTTATCAATACATTCGATAAAATTTGTGCTAAATAAATTGGCGTCTTGAAAAACTAAATACGATGACATAAGAAAGCCGACTTTAAAAAAACCTTTTTTGATTTAAAACCCTTTCATTCTAAGTCTGCAACTTTAACTTCATTAATAAGTTACAAAAACCATTATTCTACTATTTCTGAAAATTCTAGAAATATTAACAAGTTAAATTATAAAGAACCAAAATGTGAACGTTAAAAAAAGTCCGGTCAGTAGGGGGTAAGTACTTCACACGTCAAACAGAATATTGGTGGTGAATATCCTGAATTTGAAAGCAATGATAAATCATTGAATTCAATAAAAACTTACTCAGAGTAGAGCTTCATGTTTCAAGGTTTATTTTGTATGTTCTCGTCTTTTTATTGTAAACAAAATATGGTTGGGAAAGCAGCAATTTTATAGGTGCAATATTAATATGGGACGTGCGTTAGATTTGCGTGGACTTAAAAATAAAATATAAAATCAACTTCATCCTATATAATATATTTCTAAAAAAATATACATTTTACCTGCATAATATTTTTATTGTGTTTATCACTTTATTATTATTATTTTATTTTACTTAATTTAGATCAAAAGTCAATATGTTTCTAAATTTAATGAATTTTACCAAAATAAAAATAACATGTGAAAATATTAAAATAATATGATATTATTATATTACATAATACACTAGCTATTCTTTAAAAATATATATTCATTATATTTTTAAATTTTTTCTTTTTATAATACACCTTGACGAGACATTGATATCTATATATATTTAATATGTATAGGGTTTTTTTTTTGAGAAAAACGTCGTTTGAAATAATTTTTGTATATATTTTTGTATTTTCCCTATTTTTGTTTAGTTTTGTAATATCTTGGTTATAAATATTAAATATAAATTATAATAAATGGGCGTTCTATAATAAATATATTATATTTAAATTAATATTATTCCATATTATATTAATTTTCATAGAAAGATATTAGTATATGTCATATTTTTTATTTTTTTTTTTTAAACATTTAAATAAATTGAATACTTATTTTAATTAGTTAATTGTCATTACCTATGCATTCTTCATATTATATACCGATTGCTCTCATAACACATTTTTTTCCGTAACCAAATGTTTATTTAAATTTAAATTTTAACAATCATTACATATAACATTATTAAATAATAAATCCAAGTATATTCTTCGAATATTCAAAAATTGTATACCTTCGCATAATCCATTTCGGACCTACACCGTTGTCGGTACCGATCGTTTGATAAACAATACCCATTACAATTGTGGAGGAATAATAAGTATAGTAGGTATATATAAAAAAAAGTTAAGGAATTCGTCTTAGTATCTTTGAAATTCTTTCGTAGAAAACTATATAAAACTGCAAAATCTCATATATATAGTTAATCCAGAAAAAATACTCGACGTTCATAATAATCGTCATTATTTCTTTATATTTCAACATGAGAATGAAAAAAATAAATTTTGTATAATATTATGTTCTGATAGCTTTTCCGTATTTTCCGTATAAATTATCAGCAATAAATACCGTAATCTAATAATGATAAATTAAAAACTATACCTATACCTATATACCTAATATATATTTGATATAAATTGATAAAATAATTTTTTTTCATCAAAAATTAATTAAATTATTTTTTAACGTTTTAAAATATTTTTTTAGTTCATATGAGCCTTAAAAATTTTTGTGAGGAAGGAGTGAAGTCCATAGCAAATCATTTTTTTATATTAAAAATAACAAAAGATTATATTCAATTTAAAAGATTACTAAGTGATTCCGAAAATCCAGGGGGGAGCAATGCTTCATCGTGCCCTTTGGCTCCTATATATTCTTAAATCTTTTTTTATATAATAATTATAACAGTGGAATTTGTAAAATTTTGTGGAGACGGGTGTATATGTATATATAATATGTAAGGAATAATATCACGAGACATTCTTCTAAACGATATTTATGCGGATATTTTTTTTATTCTTCTGACGATTTTAGATGTTTTTTTTAAAATGTTTTATAGGTATACTAGTAGTTATTAAAACTCATTTAAATTAACAAGACGTTAAAAATGTTTAATGTTTTTTTTTAATATTAGGTATAGCAAATGCATCATGTAATAACATAGTTTTATACTGTATAAGCACTTAAGCAGGTACTTTTTATGTAAATTTTATGTTACAATAAAAATATTATACTATATCTACAATGCTACATTCTACATGTATTATTATTTAGTGTAATATATACTCGTATATCTTTAAATAGTAATATGTGTTCATTAAATAGATACCTATGTACTTATGTACTATGTATGTATAATAATATTAATATTATGATTACTATGTACTTATATATAGGTATTTAACTATTGATTATAAATTATTATTAATACAATATAAAATATATATTCTATATGGTGATTGGTGGTATAATGTTTTATTTTTATTTTAATACGAGAATAATAAACTTAAAGAATTCGGATCATTCACAAATTTAATTTTATATTAAGTCCTATATTATCTATAATCTATATTTTATTATTAGACTATCTATAGGTTTATAACCTTATACTATATAGGTAGATAAAATTAAAAATTGTCAACATAATTTTTATTATCTACTTTATTTTTTTTTAATTTCAAATATATCACACTCAAATTAAAAAAAAAAAAAAAAAATGTTACAAGTTATTATTTATTTTTACAAAACGAACTAAAAATATTTTTTTAATTAGCCAATTGTCACAACCATATTTCAAAAACATAAAAATCTATATACGACATACGTGTATAGTGTTTAGGTATACTTACCTAATAACTTTTTTATAAAAAATAAATAAATTATTAAAATATTATAGAATCAATATTACTTATTAATTATAATATATTAAGATATAAATTATAATTTTTATTTTCCTAATTACTATAAGAAAGTAACAGTATTTTTTGTAATTTCGAAATAATCGTTCAAAAACATTATTGTGCATAGTTTAAAAATATAGTTAGGAACTTAGGTACCTATATATATACTATACTAGTATATAGGACCTATATTAGTCTATATAGGTTTAGGTAGTCAGACTGGGTTAATTTTAAGAAATAATATAAGTTTATAGATATGTAAAAATTATTGAAGTACAAAAAATTATAATAATATATTATACTATATAATGGAATATTTTGAGGCAGAGCTAGCTTGTCTTGGAGTACATATCAGCTATGGTTAGTGGGGGAGGGGGGCTTAGAGTTCTCTCTTGCAGTCCTAAAATATTCTTAGCTCAAACCCTGCTATACCTATACCTAATTAGTAATGTATAATATATTAACAAAAATACTACAAAAAATATGACGTATAGCCGTATAGGTATAATTCTTAAAGAAAATTATTTCAATGATTTGTACCGCTATATATTTTTTATATATATTTAAGGTAGGTAATATGATGGGTCGAATAACCACTTTGACTATATTATACCCTTCGTTCCGGTCCGGTGATTTCTTTTTTGTATTAGGTAAAACTAATTTGTTTTTTTTTTCAGATTTCCTTAACCCCACAATTAAGGGTTTTGTGGCCCATCCCTCTTCATCCGATATTATCTTGTTATTAAGAAACCAATAATATATACACACTTGTTAGACATGCAGGCTTACATAGTATGTATCAGTCGTGATACGTTGTTTAACTTGTATTTTTTTTATTGAACGTACCTATATAATATAAATATTTA
Source organism: Pemphigus obesinymphae (assembly GCA_025469235.1). Lineage (NCBI taxonomy): Eukaryota > Metazoa > Arthropoda > Insecta > Hemiptera > Aphididae > Pemphigus > Pemphigus obesinymphae. The sequence continues at coordinate 124,755 of JAIPRL010000302.1, read as the reverse complement.
TTTTTCACCGCATCGTACAATATAATATGTATTATATAGCCTATCTGAGGCAGGCTTTATTTCTTTCTTGTATAAAGCTTAAATATATTGGGTTTAATTCGATTGGAAAATAACAAATAACTTAGAGATTATTTTTTATTATATTCTATTGTCTTGCATTTAATTATTGTTTGTTAATTTATTATTATTTAATTATTAATATGTATAGATAATAATAATTATATAATTTATGTTCGTTTGACATTTAAAATTTCCTACATACCTATATAAATATAATATTAATAATATGTACCTACCAATCTATAGATAGATATAATATTATTCTTGTGTAGGTATATTTGTATATATTATTATAGGTATATTTATAAATCTACGGTAAAAATTAGTCTTATGAACATGTCATAGATTAACAGTTTAATTTATATGAAACTATACAAAAACAGATTTGAGAGTATATATATTTTTTAAAGCACCTATTCTAGACAGTAAGTTGTGTTAGAATGCATATTTTTAAACTGATTTAAACTAAGACATATTCTTAACTACATTTGCAATTTGTCTATTTTTCCTGTGAACAAACGATTTAAAATTGCATAAAATAAATATTTAGATAATTAATAATATTTTATATTATAATTTGAATATTGAAATTTGTAAGTATATAATTTTACGTGGATTATAAAAAAATAATTATAAAATAAATTATTATTATTACCGAGATTATTACTAAGTATATAAATTATAATTAAATTTTTCGTTTAATATATGTATTTATTATATGCAAAGTATAAATAATTATTAGTTGTTTATAATTCTAAAATTTCAAATTACTTGTATTGTGAATTGTGATTGATTAAATTAATTGTAAACCAATTTTAACCATTTTATTTTTTATATGATCGGAAAAATATTTTCTATATATTTTCTATCATTTAGGTGTAATATAATATATTATACTAATAATTATTTTATACAATATATAATTATATATGTGTAATTTTTCAGATATTTAGTTTATGCTTACTATAAAGAAGGAAGTTTTTTTTAAATAAATTATACTAGAATATTGACCTCTGATCATGGATTATTATACGAAAACAATGATTTAAAAAGATAAATTTGTATAGGATATTATACAGTCACAGAGATACATATAAATTTATAATAGTAATATATCGATATTCGTGTTTTCCTTAGCTTAACCCAGTCTACAGTATTAAATTATTATTTTAAATCTGAAAACAACGTTAATTTTTGTACATTAACTTCAAATTTATTACGATCGATTAATATAGAATTTTGGTTTTTTTAACTATTTTCTCAAAACACTATAATAAATAGTAAACTATTGATCAATTAAATATCTAAATATATACCTACCTACCTATACATATATAGGTAACTTATTTTTAAAGTGCTTAATAAAATAATAGTTGTAATAATTGTAATATAATTGTATTATTAGAATTATTCTAATAATAAATATTCTTGTTATAAAATCAAACGTATTAAACAAAAATATTTTTATTTTTCAAACTTTATACACACAGGAAAACTATTACAGTTATACAATATGTTTTAAACTAATAAATAACAATGTTAGGAACCATATTATAGTGCTAAACGAAGACAATATTTTAGATAGTTGAGGTATTAATATTTTTATTTTATATAAAATTATTCCGTAGCATAAACAGAAATCTATTAAAATTTCAGGGGGAGGGCTAACATTTTTAACATCAATGTGAACCGTGTGGGCTTTGCCCCACATGCTCACCACACAGTTAAAAACCATTGTCTACAGTATATATAATAACTAAATGTAGTTATATTTTTAAAGTTTAAATCAATATTATAATTAAATTAAATTGCATTTTATCTCAATAGTATTGTAAAATTTTTTGCAGCAAATTTATCAATAATTTTTATGTTGTTCATATTTTTTGATAGTTGTTTTTCAATATTATTATACTCTTAATCACATCATAATATTGTGTTATCAAATCTGTGGCAATCAAGGTTTGTGATATTCGTCCATATTTATTATTTTGGTATGGTTAATGATTATATCTATTGTAAATTTTTAACGATTTCCTTTCATAAAATAAATGATCATAAGTGGGAAAAAATATAACATCATAAATTACAAAAATTTTTAGGAAGCTAATGATGTATTTGGGGGGGGTCCAATGAAAAATTTGGTGGGATCTAGCCCCCCAATCCTCCCTCATTTCCGCCTATGTTCCGTAGGTACCTATATAGATACTCAAGTCCCTATTAAATATATTAAATATTAATATTTGATAACTTGAATATATAATATATACTTACAAGTAGTGGTGTAACCAGATATTTTATATGTATAGTCTAAAATCTTATATTTCCTAAAACATTAAAATACTTATTAGTATTTCACACGTTTTATTTATTAAATACCCCAAATGGGCAAAATACAGTACAAATATATCATTAACTTTAATTTCAAGAATTATTATTATGACTAAAATATGATGTGGAATTTTCATAGCAGACTTAATATCAATAATAAGGATTATAATAACCACGACAAGAGAATAGTGACACTAATCATGATAACAGATTTTTCATAGCTTTAAGTTATACTTGAAATCCTTGAAATAGTTAGGAACGATAATAATTCAATATATTATAGGTGTTGACGGTATTGTACATTAGCTGTATCCTGAACTATCAGCAGAGAATTAATGCATCTATGCATTATGGACCGTAGGTAAAAGCATGAATTAAAGGTTAATTTACACTATAAAACTACAGATTATATATATAATCTGTGATAAAACTATAAAATAACTATAGATAATAGCGTATATATATAGTACAAACTGTTCATGGTCTATAATGTTTAACATCCGATTTTATAATTTTATTGTATTAAAACCATAGATTAATTGATACTAGATAGCTAAGCATATCTTCTAAAGCGGGCAACTCCTATGTTAAGTTTACTTAGAGTCTGGCTTTTATTTATTTATTTATTTATCCATGGTTAAAACGCTCATTGTTATCTCTAGAAACTGAAATATTTTAACTTTTTAATAATAATATGTTAACCTTTTTTTATGAAAATTTGATTAGCTATATTTATTTTCTAAAATTTCAATTCATAAACCAACTGCAAAGAATATACGAAGAACTAAAAGACACAAGTAGGTAATAATTTATCATAACTATATAAATTAAACAAATTATCATATATTAGTATTGTATATGTATTTAAGACTAAACTTGTGTAACTAATCACATAAATTATTAAACAAAACAAATTATACTAATTAAACAATATAAAACTAAAATGTATTGCTTAATTATGTATATATATATATATATATATATATATCGATTTTACCTTTATGAACTGGTAGATATAAAATATAGGTACGTAGTATAACCTAGTTATAACTAGTTAAAAATGATTAACACTTTTCATATATTGTTCATTAATTTTTTATTTTGGATTTACGAGTATGTTATTTTCCGTCGGTGGTTTATCATTTGTTCCTTCAATTTATTTTGATCACATTTTTAAATATTAGTAACGTGGTCACATATTAATAAAATTTATATATCTACTAAATAGTGTCACCCATAGGCGCCCGCCTAAATTTTTCTAGGGGGGGGGGCAAGCTTATAAAATATACTATATGCAGTGTGATGATTTCAGAAAATGTTTAATCTTGTAAAAAAAAAATATTTAAAAGAAAAAATAAATAAGAATATACATTATTTTTTAAATTATTTATTTCATTAAATATAAGTACATACTTATTTAATATAATATACTAATATTATTAAAAGTTTGGTACTTTTTAATATTACTATACTAAACATTACAATATTACCAAATAGCCAGAAGGGGGCAAATGCACCATCTTGCCCCCCCCTGCGGACGTCTATGGTGTCACCCCCTGTAAAGAGTATAACTGCAGTAGTCAATCCTACCCTTAATGATATTATAATGATAACATTTCTGATGGATTTTCACGTGTTTTTACACATTAAAATTATTTAAAAAATTATTTTATATATCCCTTATTATAGTCCCTTATATCCTATATAATCGTTTTATGCAGTAGAAAATATGCTTGATGTGTATTTTTTCAGAAGTTTTGGAATAAAAGTATATATAAGTGCATTATAATGTTTAAGTAATTTTCTCTAAACAAATTATTTAAAAACGTAGCAAGCAAAATAGCTGTTCGATCATAGTAGGTATTGGTAATATCCAATTTCTTACCATCGTTGAATTCATAAATAAGTTTAAAGTTATTCGTAAAATTATTTTAATAGAAAAAAAATCAGATAACACTATTGTATGTAGTAAAAATAGTAAATTGTAATTAAACCGGTTTTAAAAAAAGATTATAAGGGGATCTATCTCTCTCATGTGTACAATGTATATTTCCTTGTATTAGTAGTAGTGTATTAGTTGTATTATGTACCGAAATTATAATTGGATACATTCAGATTTTTTAAAGATATTTATAAAAAAAAAAGCATGACAACAATTTATTTAGAATATGAATTCGAATAAATATCTTAAAAAGATTTGGAATACGTATTCAAATAAATATTTTAATAAGTATTTAAAATAATATTTGAACATGGAGTGCTATGATGTTATCTGAATAGATAGGTTATTTTACAAGAATACTCATGTAGGTACATTTAATAATATTTTATAGTATAACAGATAATCATGATATTCAATATTACATTATTGTGATGATAGTTTACCAATCAGTTTTGAATGATAACATTTATGTATGTAATCAATTCGTACAGTGTACACATATATATTATACTACATGATTGGCACATTTTGGATGTAAATAATATTGTAGGCGTTTTGATTACCTATACATAGGCCTGACCTTACTCTTAAGGTTGTATATATCGATAAATTTATTAATATTTGATTTTTCTAATAAAACATTTTTACTACATAAGTTAGTGAGTATATTAGAAATGTTGTGATTTATTTTTATTTTTTTACGAACCCATATATTATACACACGAATAATACACACCGAGATTCTATGTAATGTAGGTAGTTAGATTGTTAGAAAATGAGGTAGGAGTGTTTAATACTTGTATAATAATAATAATCATAATAATTTTGTATACTAAAGAATAAAAAAAAAGGTTAAAAATGTTAACACAATAAATGAACCAGTTATATATTGATTTTAATGATAAAATTAGATGTGACAGTAAAATGTTCATTAAAGAGTTCTTGAACAATTAAAAACTATATCTGTAAGTTATGTTATTTTTTAACTTTTACAAGCCTATATACTTACAAACAAATGCAATTTTATTATACTACCAAGTCATAAAAGTAAAATTATTTAGTAAATTGTATTTTTATATAGTCATTAAAGTTATGAAATATTTATTTTTAATCGTTTAAACATTGTATTATATAGTTATTAATTATTATATAATTGATAATATGATGTAGGTACGTGTACACATTTACGTTCCAATTAGTTTTACAATATTAAAATTTGAAGGAAATTACAATTAATTAAATTATGTAAAACAACAAATAAAACAAAACAAAACAAAAAATGGTTTATAAATGTTTATTATTTAATATCGTTATTTACGAATTAACTTAATACGAATACATTTCAGACGTTATTTTTTATCAATCTAAACTTAAATATATGTTATTCTATTCTAGGTACTATAATACATATATCATTTGAAATTTTATCATTCTGATTTTGCTATATATTTTTTTGTATATTTGATTGTGACTTAAACCCATCCCTATTTTTTAACCTTTAATAATAAAATGTGTAGGGAAAATAATTACTACAGACATATTTTTTTATCAATATAATATATCTCACTCGTTTTTAATGATACAATTTATCTTTATCGTCTTCCTTTTTCTAATTATAAATTATTACTCATTTTTAGTAAATAACATACAAGTTCAAAAAGAAGGTTTTTTAAAATACTATATGATCAGAATATACGTGGAATTTTTAAACTGGTTTAAAATTTAGTCCACGGCTTGGTTCACATTATTGATTACAATATTGAAGATTAAAGATTTTTATATTAAATGGAACAAGCTGATATGTCCTAAAATCCTTGAATTATATAATGTATTGTATAGAATTTGTATTTACCTTCACCTATTTACGTAGGTATGTAGGTATGTTTGCACATTCAAACATTTGAGAGATAAAATTAAAGCATCCGCTGGTCAAATGCGGATACCTTACCCTTCATTCCATTTCCAAAAGAAATTTAATTTAATTACATTTTACAGTGTTTTAACATGTAAAAAAAAATTTGCGATTTCTAAATTATCCATTATTCCCCTGTAAAAAATAATTATGGATTTTCTTGTTTACTTTATATTTGTATAATATATATAAATTATCAAGGTATGTGATTTATTATATGCATTAGTGTTTTTATTTTATACTCAACCATTTGGTTATTTCTTGACTGATTTTTTTAATAAAATATCTTATGAGTATACAATCAAATATATAATCAGATTATTTTACTTAGGTACTATGTTAAGTTTATATCTTTATAGCTTTTTAAATTTCTTTTTTTCATCATTAACCATGAATGATAAATGTATTAAGTTTCTTTAATTATTTTGAGCATGTACCTATATATCTTCATAATATATATTAGATATATTATGCATAATTCCAGGGGTGTGCTCATGAGGGAGATGAGGGTGTTATATCCTCCCATGGCTTTTTTAGATTCTTAGCGGATACTAGTGGTTTTACAAAGATGCTTATTTAATTTTATATTTTTTAAGTTGTGTATAACTTTTTGACCAGAAAACATGAACCAATCTGTGTACGTGATCCCATTTTCCAGTAGAAAATGTCATCTAGTTTGTGCTTTAAAGAGACCATTTTTCAATTTTTAATCATTTTCGATAAACGCGGTAGGAAAAATTACTGAAAAATGATGTAAAAATATAATAACAAAATACGATTTTGTCAAATTAAGATTTATATATATTACCACCGAAGCTCCGTTCAAAATAATTTTATCGATATTGCAATACATTCATCAAGAGTATCCTATCCAATAAGGTACTTCCACTTCTACAGACACCCGACGACCTTTTTTTTTCAATGGATTTCAACATAAATAAAATAATCTTATTTTGTTTTAATTTTTTTTTTATAATGTTATATGATAATATTATACATAATAAAATTCTTTAACTATAGATTAATTTTACTACATTCCTAAGTATAATAAATTATAATTATGTATGAATGAACACAGAAAACCATACAGCAAATATATAATTATTGGATTGTATTGAATTCATAGTTAAATTTACACAAATGACCTTTCTTTCTGATAGCGATTTATCGCTTTTTAGGAAAATATCCCCCCTATTTTAAAGTTCTGAGTACGTGACTGCATAATTCCATAAACATTTCATCAATATTATTATATGGGACTGCAGTATAATCATAACATACTTGTATATATAGTGGGAAATGACTTTCTTAAATTTTAAATTATAAAACTATAAAAATCAAGATTTATGAATATTTTTCATCTTACTCTTAATTGGTTGAAAGATTTATGAATATACGAAGAATGTAAATAAATTATAATTTTATAATAACTTATATACACATTGTTTGCCCTTATATTCCTTTTGTAATTTATGAATTATGACAATGAACTATTAATATACATATAGTTTATTATTTAATAATAAAATAGTATTTCAATATAGTGACTAGTTATTCCAGAATAGGAAATTAAGATTCAGTGGCGGATGCATGGAGGGATATGGAGGATATTTTCCCCTCATGACAGTATTTTTTACAATTTTGTACTTAATTATAATAGGTAAAGTTATTGTAAAAAAAACATTTGTTATCAATTATATTTTCTTTTCATGATAACTATGAGATAGATTCGAAGTAATTATACATTATATGCCTACTTTTTTATCTCAGCTACAGTGAAAATTGTGAGATAAATATAACTTAGGTATAGTAATCTATGATTGAAATTAAACCATGAATTTATAGTTATGACGATAATATGAATGTTCAATGTGTATTCAATTTCGTAATATTAAAAGAATGTTAAACGTTCAGAATTGTTCAAAAAAATGTATTTAATATTTTAAATTATAAATAGAGTGTTTATTTATTTTAAAGTTTTATTTTATATTGTTGAGTTAGTGGTCAGTGGTACCTAAACTGATTTATTAGATTTTGAGTGAAGTGGGAAATGTTTGGTTTTACAATAATGTATTTTTTTCATATTTAATAGGAATATCTACTAGAAAAAGTGCTTCACTATTTTTACATTACACATGTAGAAAATTGTGTCCAGTTGGTATTTTAAAACCATAATTTAAGAAGTCAATTTTCTCAATAGTTTTTTAATGCGTTAGAAAAAACCACCGAAAACTATGTTTTGCTTATAGACATTTTATTAAATGAAAATGTTTTCAAATTGTAAAAACTATAGACGATTTCTTCATACCTATATTATTTTTAATTTAAGCATTGAGGTCCCTAGAACACGTGTATACCTTGGGAGGGAAATAAACACAGGATTAGAAATAAATATAGGATACCCACCCTAAAATTACATTAAATAAAAAATATAATTAAAACGTGGATTCAAAATTAAAATTATTAATAATTACCTAATACCTATAGTACATATATTTTGAATTTATTATAACGTATTTATGTTTATATGACAAATACAATTTAAAGACAAATTTAAAAGTTCTCAAAACTAATATTGATATGATGATATATTTGTGTAAACAAATTGTTACTTTGCAGCACAATTTATGTTCATTTTTCAGAATGTCTACAGATATGATATATTATATTACATACAATATATATTAACGTTATTCATTACATAATCATACATAATAGTGTAGCCTGAATGTGGCGAATGGTCGTGTGAGACATGTTAATCGGAGAAAAAAAAGTGACCAAGATGATGGCGGGCTTTCTATAGGTGTTATCCTCGTTTAATAATAGTAATGATAAAAGTAGTAGTGATTAGCCGCGTCTAGCGTAATAATTTTAATTGGTCGTAATGGGCCATAATAGAACTGACTGTTGGGCGGGTCTTTGGCCTGGGGATAGTGGCTGCTGGAAATTGTGTGAAGGATAACCTCCAGATAATAGATACTTAAAAGTTAAAATATTTACAGAAGACGTTCGAAGAAAGTCTATACTTAACTTACCTTTCCATCCTTGGGATAATAAATATTTTGATTTTTAGGATGTTATTCGTTAATAGATATTTTGGACTAAACAAGTTAATAAAAATGATAGATAAGTATAACCTATTATAGGTACTCATATAACGGTATAAACTCGTAAGGTTATGGTAAATCAATATTAAATTTATTGAGTAGGTACAGAAAAATATTTTTTTTTTTAAATCATTCATACATTTTAATTAAGGTTTTATATTTGATAAAAACTATGTATTTAAAAACAAAAAATTATTATGATTAAATTGATTTAATAGCCATATTACTACTCAATAGTCATAAATAGATATAAGCAATTCAGTAGGTAATTAATTTTAAATGTCTACATAGAATTGAATTAAATCAATTTTGTAAATTTTTTATAGAATATTTTTGATAATGGTATCTAATAAAGACTGTAAATGTTATGGTATTAATTTATCAACACTTTTATTATTTAACCTGTTTAGAGTGATCAATATAATACTAGGTTCCGGTTTATACGGTATTGACGTATTGTGCTTAATACTGCAGCAGAGTAATAGGTTAACATAATTTTAAATGTTTTGCAAATATGGCTTAAGGACTAAGATCTTAAAATCAAGAGTAAAACAAGAATACCGGTATTACTAAGCTAATTTTAAATGTTTTGAATGATTTATTTATATATTATTATTACAATGACATAGCTACCTATTATTATTTATATTATATCTATTCTAAATAGACAGAATTCCAAATATGGAATTATACGAAAAGTATTATAACCACCACTGTATGCCAATATTATGGTTGGTATATGGTACCTATATTAATTATTATTTAAAAAATAGAAATTTTATTTTTGTAATATCATATTTATAATGACGATATTTTTACATCATATTGTTTATTTCTCGTTTTGATAGTGTTATTTGTGTCAATAGTTGTCATATAAGTGTTAAGTCATAAAAGAGTATTGGGGTGGGAAGGGGGTATTTGGAGAGTTTGAAAATCACTTATTATAGGTGTGTAATGTGTATAACTTAATAAAATAAACATATAGAAAAAAAAAACATTCATAATATAAAATACGCAAGTCAATTTGTGGACCATATAATATAGTATTATAACCTATAAATATTCCTTCATTCTTAAAATACTATTTATTTATAATTTAACGTTATATAACTCATGTTATATTGTCCCAAAATTCTAAAAATTTTAAATGTTAGTATTTCACAAGACGTTTTCTTCCATAATCAACAACCCTCCAAAATAAGTATGTAGGTAGTCTTTGTCTGAAGTTCTTGCATTTTTCGAAATAAATTTAAAATTTTCGACTTTGCAACTCAAAATATTGAGTTTATAATTATTTATAATAGATAAATCATTGCTTTTGATAAATACGAGTCTGACTGACAATTTTCGAATTTTTTTCTTTTGGGGGAGAGGAGAAATTAAAAAATGGTCTTTTTTTAAAAAAACTAGAATTAATTTGATAATAATAAAAAAAAAAAAATCGTTTTTTGAAGAGTATTTTAAATATAATAAGTATACTACCTGTCATACCCGGCTTCATTCGGGATTTTAATTTCTATTTCTCTTTAAATGCACTATGGCAAATTGTATTAACTTTATATTTATATATTATATTAATATTATTGGTGATGAATATAAATTTTAATCCACTTATTCACTTTATCCTCGAATAAAAATAGTTAGATACACAGTATAAGAATTTTGTTATTCTCCTTGCATTTGTACAAAACTGCATTTTGCATACACATCCTTGTACACCATATAAGAGATAGTTTTTCTTCAAACAAGGAAACTACTGGATAAATCAAAAAATTACCTCTCAAAAGTACCAATTAGAACCAATTTGCTATCATTAATATACAAACTCCTGATCGAAAATTTTGTTCACAAAAAAAAATGCATAAACATCATTGTGTAATCAATAGCTTCATCGCTATGCTTAGAATATAAAATGCGTTCTTGTATGCATAGTGTTAAACAACGAATTTCATTAGATACCTACTCAAATTTGCGTTTTAATCATTTTTACACAATGATAGGCCCGGTTCAATATATTTTATTTAACAAGAAAACCAATGTTTTGTAATGAAAAGGTTCGGAATATTTTTGTTCTGTTGTTCTACGGAGATTAAAATTGTATCTGTTTAAATACACAATATTTTCGTAATGTCTCCTTTGCAAGATTTTATAGGATTGGCTATATATAGTGTACAATGTACATATTATATAGGTAAATATATCTATATGTACACATATTTTGTTGTTATTCAATACATATAACAAGTGTATAAATAAAGCAACATCACAGATATACCATTGTTGTATTAAAATTATGTTTGTTAAAATATACATATGGAATAGTAGCATGATGTTTTATTCAATGGAACAATTTAAGTTTGACGAACACAGCTGTTGATTTTCGATTGTTTCGATCGATTCGTCTGGTACAAAATTTCAAAAGACACCAGAAGGCCAAGTACACGATCAAAATATTGTTATATTCATGACGACGATCTGTCGGGTAATACCGTGTGTGAGCGCTGTATGTATATAGATATAAATATTTTGTAATGTTCGTATAGAATATTATAATGCTTATATTATTTAGAAGAGAGCCAATTACCGGTGTCGGTGAAATAGTTGTCGGAAACAGGAAATTCGTACCAAATTATTTAAATTGAGAAGTTTTCGATGTTGGCGGGTGGGCTCCAGCAGATTATCATTTGGGCAAACAATGAAACACGCCGAGAACAATAAATAAACGTGCTCGTGGCCGCCAGTGAAATGGGCTCAATATGAGTACACGCCTATACGTTTTATGGAAACTTTTAGAGCACATACCAAAATGTAGACGGAGGCTAATAAATTATTATATATGTGTATCCATGGTTTGTGATAATTTTAACTAAACGACTAAATTAGGTCAGAAGCGGATTTAGAAATTATTGATGCTCAATATGGCGAAGGATCTTATAAATACCTACCATTATAATATGTACATTGTATACCAATTAGAAAATATCTCAGATTTCTTGTAAGATTACACAACATTCGCAAAGTTACAGATACAAGATACAATGAGATATTAAAATGATAAGTATAAAATATTCCTTGATCTATGATTTAATAAACATTTAATAAAATAAGGATTGACTTGTACTTCTGCAACTATTAAACATTCCTTCAAATTAGCAATTGTATAAAATTATCATGTTCTCTTATGAATACAACAATAATTGGTTTCTAAGATCAGGTTTTAACTCTCGTTAATTGAATTATATTTTACTTTTAAAATTAAATCAGACACTTAGAATTTAGCACAAGTTCAAGTGTTTGTATTATTTATTAATAGCTTTTGTGTTATTTAATTCAAGGAACCCATCAATGATTATTGTTTGTAAGTAGTTATTAATTATTTATAACGTTTGGACACAGATCGGTGAAAAACGGTTTCACTTTAAAAGTACGGATTAAGTCCATAACATTAACTGCATAATATTATGTTTTATCCATATGTATTTCGTAATAATATGTTATCATTTTAAAATTTACATTCTTCAAAACTTCATCATATAGCATAACACCTAATATAAGTAATATACTTATGTAATAACTATATAGGTCTAAAATTTAAATGTTCTAAAAATTTAAAAACTACATCTATGACCTAAGAACTTGAACAAATACCTAAAAAATACATTATATATTTTTATTTTCGTAACTGAAATACATTTAAAAAAAATATCGAAACTTGTTTTATTAAAGAACTAATCTAATAGTACCTATAGCGTAAAAAAGATTTTTATATACAATTTTAATGATTGAAACTAAAATAGTGTCTTTTTGTATAGTATTTGAAAAATTTCAAAAAATTACTTTTAAAAATATTGTGATACTTTCATATTTTAATTTTAAATGCATAAATCATATTTATAACGTTGAAATCATAAGCATATATCGATATATATATATTGTACTCGGAATAAAATATGAAAAACATTAAAATCTTAAAGCTGTATATAAGCGTCATCAAAATAATGCATTATAATTGTTTTGCTTGTTGTATAAAGCATGACTATTTTCATACACATTTTAAATTATGGATTCAGTTTTGAAATGTTTTGACATTTTGCATGTGTTTTTTTTATATTAATTTTTCTTTTAATTTCATTTTATGGCGCTTTTATCGATATTTTTTCAAAATATATTTTAAACTGGCTGGATAGAAAATATATATTTGAGATTTTTGATATTTTAAAATATTAATTCTCTTTTATTTAATCTGTTAATTTTTTTTTAAATTTTTGATGCTTAAACAACCAGGGAAGAAATTTAATAATAAATATAAATATAATAATAAAACAAATTGTTTCTTTAATTATTTGTTTTTTATTATTCACTATTTATTTTTATTTTATACAATAGTTCATATAAATAATAACAAAATATAATAATGTAACACGCGCCTAGTTGTGTTACCCATATAATGACCGTACATCTGCTGAAAGATTAATGAAGTTTTTTTTTGATATTCCATAAAATATCGTTGTATATTAATTAATATCATTCGAATAATTTTTATTTTTTTTTTAAGCTAAGTAATTTTTGATAAATTATATAATTAAATAAAATAGGTTATATAAAGAAACTTTCAATTTTAGATATGCTAATCGTAATAGGCACTTAAATTAATTTCGTGGTCTTAAAATGAAAGAGTTTTAACTGCCAATTTTGAAAAAAATGGTTTTTTTGTTTTGCAAATACCATTTTGTTAAATTTTTACACATTTTTGGGTCTGACAAACTTTTTAATATTACTTATTATTTAGAGAGTTAGTCGGAATAAAAAAGTTCTAATTCTTAAAGAGAACTCTTATCGGTTAATTATGGCCATCAACAAAGAACACTATTTTATTCTTACTATTTTGTAGAATAAAATAATTCTATAAATGAAGAACATTTTTATTCTTAAGAATAAAATAGTTCTATACACGTAGAACTATTTTATTTCGAACGAAAGTATTAGAAAGATTTTTATTAATTTCCTTAATTAATTAAATATTTAAAAAAAATATCAAATACATTTAAATTAAAGGAAATTATAATTTACATCTTCAATAAAATTTGTGGCGTAATTGAGGCTATTTTTGGTGCGATATCTAAAATTTTAGTGGTCGAAAAACGAAAAATCGCTCTCCCGAACAATTGGTAAATATGATATGGAACTCTTATTCTAAGCCCACATATTTTGAACAGTTATCTGTAAACAGACCAAATACACGGTGTTTGTAAGTTGTCTTACTAATACAACAATTATAACAATCTTGTTAAAGTATAACTTGCTTGTTTAGCTCGTCAGTCGTCAACGTTTTTATCCAGTATATACCATGTAAAATTGTAAACACATCTTTTTAACCCTAACCAAACACATGTTGGAGGATTCCATCACACGCTTAGATATTCCATTTGTTTACCCGAGTATAAGGTTAACGTACCTGATTCTCGAAAGATATAACAGGGGTTATATTAATTCTGTATACGGATTTTCGTAGGATAATGGTATTTCCGCTGTCACATTCATGGTTGGTTAAACATAATATATAATAATATACTTGTTATAATTTTAAAACAATATATATTTAATAAGATAAAAGATGGACTGTGTTTTTTTCAAGTGACATCGTTCAATGCGCTTATGTTGGATTGTCTCCAAAACCAACACCCGCTTGTGATGTGTTGTACACGGCACGTGAAAACGATCATACGCATAGTGTTTTGATTTACATATTGTTTATTCATTCAAGGTAAATCATATTTTGTATGCGAAGTTTGTAAAAAAAAAATATCAAACTTGGTGTTTTTAAACATTCTGATTATGATTTGCAAGACTGATTAAACATTATTGATATGTGTGTATATTTATAGAAACACAATTGGATATTTTAGTTAGTTAATGTTAAAATAGTTATGATAATATGTACATTATTACATTCATACATATCTATATCCGTACCTAGATTATTATAAATCATACAAAGTATACCTATATGTATTAGTAATTTTGAATTCAGTGGTAGTTGATCCTGCCAAAGGGAAGTACAGACTACAGTGGCACGTGTCCCCTGTTGCATTTTCTTTTGTGTCAGTTTAATAGACTCCATAAATATATTACATTCATTTTTATTTTTAATACGACACACGACATTTAATAACAAAACATTTGACGCAGCTCAAACATATTATATATAAAATAGATTTTCCGATTGAAGTATCAAAGCAGGTAAACTTTACGGACAACTGTATTTATGGAGACAGTCATGGAAAGAATACATTTAAGAAGTTAACCTTAATGAAATAATAAAATTGTTATATATATACTATATAATATTTAGTACTGAGGATTTAAAAATCTAGGAGAGGCTTAGTTATCAGCAATATTTCACAGATAAATACCTATGTAACTGTAACAACAGAAGGAATATTAGAGACATTTATGATTCAACTTGTAATCGAAAACAACACTTAGTTTTATAAGAAAATATCATGTTTTTGCATGTCATTATTGACGTTATGCATTTTAGTAGGTACCTATTATATATATAAGTACCTATATAGGTAGGTACTTATTATTATATTTTATTGTAATTTTAATTATAATTTTTTTTTAAATACTATACATATTAACAAATATCAATTATTATTTTATTTTTATGTGTCATTCTCATGATAAAATGTTTATCCACCCCTGAATTTAATATATATATTATAATGTAATTGGACTCTGACTATAAGGTTATATATCTATTATCAAAAAAGTAGTTTATGTTTAATGATATACTTAATTTAAATGTGCATTCATTTATAAATGACAAAATATATCAGTGGATTAGAGTAATTTGAATATATATATATACTAGATCGGTTATATAAAGTAAGGCGATCCATTTAAACGGTTTATTTTTTTTTTAAAGTTAAATGAGTTAATATTTATCAAGCACTTAATCCAGTTAACAAGACTTCAACAGCTTATCAACAAGGCGCACGCGATGACATTAAAAATATTAATCCTTATTATAAATGTGCCTAGATTTGATTACAAATTACGAATATGATCGATCGTATTAAAAATACAAGACGCATTGAAATTTAAAAAATGCATAGTTGATTGAGGTCAGTTTTTACATCAATATAAGATAACATTTATACGGTTCACACCTTTCGTGTCCATAAAATATTTAATTTTATTACTTTTCGTCTATATTTTATTCCTAATCATAACATATAGAAAATATTGCATAGGTTTACAATTATATTTATCAAATATTGATAATATAGTTATTATACGCATATTAGTACGCAGAGTAGGTATATAAAAATTGTTTTATTCAAATTCGGATTATTGTCGGCTTAATTATTAGATCTCATTAGTATTATTAGTACCTATTGGTATTCATCATCGAATCTGTAATAAATTAGTATGTCTTTATTTATATATATATATATATATATATGTATAATATTGAACTATACTTTACATTATTTTGCGAACATTACAATATCATTTTAATCGGTTGTTCGTTATAATTATTTATGAATCTGTAAAAAACAAATATCATATCACTATATTAAAGTACAATAAATTAGATAGATATTATGATATAAATATTTAATCAGAAAAACATTATTTTTTTTAAAAAAAAATGTATAAACGCAATAAATAACATTGCAAATGATATCCAATCTAAAATACGTATACGTATCTAAGTGCGTATTATAAATTTTATGATTTAATTATTATGTGTAATGCAATTTATTATTTACATTATATTTTTGTATGCCTTGATATCTATGTTTATTTGTGTTTATTATGTTTTCCTATTGAGTTTTCTTCTGGACATGTAAAAAAATATGTGTTTTAATAAAAAAAAATAGTAACGAAAATCATGCAATTTTTAATACATAATATATACATTATACACACACATATATATATATATATATTATAAAAATATTTTTTTTAAATATTATTATGATTTTTCTTATTTATTATGCAATAAAATAGATCGATATGAGTAACATAGTATTTAAAATACAGTGTTTGATAGCCTTTTTATATATTTTAAACGTTAAAATATTATCTTTATTAAATAAGAATGTCATATGAAAATAATATAAATAAATAAAAAATAAAAGCGAGAATAACCGTGTCATATGATATTAATGGACTTTATAAATTATAATATATAAGTATACATGCATAATTTATCGTTTTACTTTTTACTATCCTATATAGTTTATATGGTACGTTTATATGATTTATCATTCATCAATACCTACATACATAGCTATTAACTATACCTATATACGTACCTATGCTTTAATTGTTTGGATGTCAATTTAAATTTACAAGTCAAATCGTCTCAGAATTGGGTATTTTAAATTTTGGTTAATAATATATGTTTATACATATTTTTTTAATCATAATATATTTTATTTTTTTAAATGTGACTTCATCGTTCGATACGATTGTATCACTTAATTTCTAGAGATTATCGGTCAGATACCGCTTTAATTGAATTTTTATACACATGATTAAAAATCATTATTTTTAAAACTCTATTAAAGACTATAAATAAATTTCAGGAAAACTGCATTTTCGAAGTATAATTTGTTATGAATATATGCGTTATCACGGTTATTGTAATCAAGTCGTCTCTAATAAACCTCATGTTCGGTTTCGTGTTGGTACCTAAATAAGTTTAAATTATAATTTATTTTGGCTACTGAGTCTTAGCTATGATTAAATAGAGCACGGACAAACATCATATTTGCTTTTTTCATGATGGATTATTGTGTAGAACAGTAGGCCAAGTAATCCTTAGAGCGTAATTTTTGTTTTCTAATTTTAAAATTATAATTAAAATTACTTGGGTATTAATTTTTTACTTTTATATTTATGTCACTTAATTTGGTATTATGTTTTCAAATATTTATACTGTATTTTGATGTTGAAATAGATCATTGATCAATATTATGTATACGAATAGTTATTTCATAGTATTGAACTTTGAAGTACCTACCAAAATGTTTTGTTTAAAACAAAATCTAGATATAGACTTGGAGATGTTGAAATGTAGACTTATTTCTTATTAGGTATAAACCAGAAATACCACCAAATATAATCTAAGTTATTAATTCAACTAACTGTCATCTGTACTACATAATATATGCCGTAATCATATTATCATTAGTCATCATCATTATCTTTCGGCTCCGAGGGTCGTTTTTAACGAGTAGGTAACATACAGTTATTTGATAGGTAGTGATTACTTCGTGTAATGTATTATATAGTTGAGAATTGAATTCATAAATATATTAACAGTAATAAAATGTACAGCCATATGCAGTTATGTACGACATAAATAGTGTAATAAATTAAAACTAAAAACGAAATTTAGTGGACGATTTAATGGTAAGATTCTGTCAAACCAAAACGGTTTTACGTTTGTTGCTGGCCGGTTGTTAACAATAATGCCGAAATTGTGATTAAAAATCTTATATTGGATATGATAGTTTTAAACGATAAACATGAACGTAATATCATGCATTTTAATGTGATTTACACGTCATTTTTATATTTCCGTCTTCGTCGTTAAACATGTTATACTGTCAAGGATGAAACTTTTGTTGCATTTATATATATACTATAGATACCTATTTTAAGTCTGACATATTCGTAAAAAATTTCCAACGTTTAAATTTAGTGTACGTATACTCCATTTAAACTTAGGTACTCAATGTTTTATCAAACTATATCATAGCCTACCCGATTATTCGTGTAGGTATATTTTCATTAGGTACCTATCTATGGACTATGACCTCTTAAAAAATGTTTCATTTATTATCATCCTGCAACATTACGTACTATACACGATCAGAGTGAAGTTCCATATAGTCTATAGGCGATTCAACATTTTTCCTCGTAGGTATGCCTTTATAGTAAGCAACGCGGGAGTCGAGATTAGTTATCCGATGAGAAACCATAATATTGTACTTGAGCAGGTAATGAAGACTAGTTCTACGTCGGTTATCGACCTATTTTCATCGGATACATGATTTTTGTTGATCTTCGTTTTATGAAGATTGCCAAAGTAGTAATCATCTCTGGTAAATGGTAATGTAATAGTATATTATATGTACAATATATAAATTATATTAATCGGCTTCATAGTACGAAGTACTATGTACTACTATAGTACGAAGTAAAATATTTTTAGAATAAGTATCTATATGATATTTTTTTTTTCGAAAATAATTAAAATGAAAAAAAAAACTTCTCCAATAGATATAAATAATTGTATAGAATTCTTCAAATTAAAATGAAAGCCCTGAAAGTATGTCCTTTTGAAATTCATTTTAAACATTGAAGTCATTGAAACGTTTTCAAAGGTTGGGCAAAGTATCGTGCTTTAAATAATCTATTAGAAATTATAATAAAATGTATGTATACAATATGTACAGTTTACACGGAGTTGTAAATTGTAAAAGTGATGTCATTATAATATGTTCCGATATCTGACGTTATATGCATGTATACTGTATACGGTATAATATATACTAATAAATATACTAATAAATATATAAATAAATATATATATATATATATATATATATATATGTATAAATGTGAAAATATATTAATAATGTTAACTGGATACTATTATAATTTTTCGAGCCAGTACAAGTATACCTTATTATAGAAGAAGATCAATGGGACTTAGAAGAAATAAGACCGTTTAATCGTTCAAAATAATTTGTCTGAAACGTATGAGAAACACCTAATATAGTTTAAACGTAGAAAAAGCTGTTTTTTAATTTTTAATTTTACATCCATTATACTGCAATTGTGCAATACAAAATCTATATTATCCAATATAAATCATCATTGGATGTAATAATAGAGTGTCATACTGTGGGAAATTAAAAAAATATATAGGTACCTACTAAAGAAATAATGTACCTATATAGATAAAATTGAGAGAATTTGAAGCAAACGGGATTCATTTACTACCTGTATAATACATTTAAGCCCTCCTCCATATTTAACAGGATCTCCGTCTATGGGTATAATACAACTTTATCAGGAACAGATTTAAAAATAAACTGCATGCACGAGGCAATATAAATAATTTAATAATACTTGCTGACGACTGACGAGTACATGACGAAATACATATAATATATCTATATGGTATGTTATATAGAGATAGCTTTTTTTGTCAACTTATACAATGATTACTATTATAGGTATTTCATTTTATTAAACAATTGAATAAATCAATTGATGAAAATAAAAGTTTGAAATAATACAATATAATAAATACAATGAATATTGTATCCAACAGGTAGTGATTAATATCCGGAAATATCATGAATTTAATTTGTATTTATATACTGGCGAATAATGTTCTTGGCCGCCGTATTAAAAAAAAATCATTATTCAGCATTTAAAGTTTTAACATTAATATAATCGTAACATACCTATTTTTTATATCATATTATTACTATTGCATAATTCACTCGGTCAAATATTGATATTTCGTAAAAAAAAAATCCATTTTGTTTTTACAAAATGAATATGAAATCTAAAATTGAGATTGATATTATATAATTTAAAACTAAAATTTATTGAAATAAAAAAAAAAAAAAAACAGAAAGAACGTTGACATTTTACAAAAAATTTTATCCGAGTATACACACTACAGGTATTGTTTTAAAATGATTTTTAAACTATAAAAAAATAATAAAAATATATAAAAATTGACGGGAAAATTAATGTACATTATAAAAATAACACTGTATACAATGTACATAATATATATATACATATAATATATGGACATAGTTTTGCAGTATAATAACCGAGATAAA
This sequence comes from Pemphigus obesinymphae, assembly GCA_025469235.1. Taxonomy (NCBI): domain Eukaryota; kingdom Metazoa; phylum Arthropoda; class Insecta; order Hemiptera; family Aphididae; genus Pemphigus; species Pemphigus obesinymphae. Next base: position 103,515 of record JAIPRL010000302.1, on the reverse strand, counting down.
AGTTTAAAAATATGAAAAAATGCAGAATGGTTTGGTATGCAAATTTTAAACATAAATTTACGTAAAATGAATAAATATTCTAAAATAAAGAGTCTTACTTAATCGCATTAAATAAAAAAAACTGTATATCTATATTCTATATTAATATTATTTATTTTAGAATCTGTGTGAATCTGGAAAGTATTATAGGTACAGCTAGTTAAATTCATCACAAAGACTAACAAAATTAAATTATTTATTATTTGTATTATGTAAACAAGAAATAATATTACAATTTATAACATTTATTTTATTATTATTAAAGGGGTTATTAACCATGGGCGCCATATACAGCCCCTCACGATTCTCATATAAAAAAAATCAATATTTTTATATACATCCACAAAATATTAATTTTATTTTTAACACATTAATTGAGATAGATAAATGTTTTTTTTTTTTTATTGATGTCCGTAAATATATGTTGTTATCATTTACAAGGTATCAAGTTAACCTAAACATTTTTTCGGATAACCATAGAGTTCTAGTGGACCGGGGATCTAGGTGGCCCGTCACCGTTTACCAAGACCGTGAACATTCTATCATATTTTGTTATCACATTCAAACTGTTTATAAAGATTCAAAATACAAAATCCTAAATTAAAATTTTTTAGTTAACATATCATAATATATTTTATTGAAAATAAAATGAAAAAATAAAATTCTTTACTTTAGTATTTTAGTGTTAAAACTACAAATATCGTTGATAATAATATATGTAATGACGACGTTGAAGATACAGATATAAATCTTAATAACAAGGTAAATAATAAATTATGGATGTTATTTTGATGGTGATAAATTGAAATCACATAAGGATATGTTTTTGATGTAACAAATCAAGAAAGGTCCCAATTAAAAATTTTTTAAATTTCTTGAAGCTAATGAAAAACGATGATACACTACGTCAAATTTTACCGGAGTTCCACAAAATATTATGTAGCTATAATGTAGTTATACCAGTATCGTCATATACATCTGAAAGATCTTTTTCTGCACTTCTCAGACTTAAGACATACATAAGGTCTATAATGGGCCAAATATGTTTGAATGATATTTCCATTCTTCATGTTCACCGCGATGAAGAAATAAATGTAGAAATTGTTGCAAACCAATTTATTAACAATTCCAAAGTGCGGAATAATATATTTTCTTTATAAAATATTTACATTTAAAAAATAAATTTGCGTTTTTTAAATTTTTGTCTTGTGATTTTGCATGATATTATTTATATTATATTAATATTATTAAAAATCAAAATGTTATAACATACAAAACAATAAATAACTATATTTTAGTAATTATTTAACGAACATTTTAAGGAAAATAAAAATAAGGAATATATGGTAAGAGTTAGGTAAATCAATACATGAGTTTATAAAATAGTGAGCCCACCATGAAATTTTCAAAACCTGGCGCCTATGTTACATATTTATTTAATACAATTATTTATGATAATTCATACTGCAGTTATGTAAGAAAATATTATTAATTTTATAATTATGTATGAGATAGGCAGGTACTGCATTACTGTTGTGAAAGTTTAATATATCATCTAAATATATCGATAATTATTAATTAGTATAATTTAGTAATTATAAACCTTAATTTTGAATACAAATTAAATATCCATACTTGGTTTGCTAATTACAATTTTATTTTGTTAATATTGTCAACATAATATCGACAGCTAACAGAAATTTGGCAATACCCGCCAAAAAACGATTGATCAGGAGAGCAAAAATTTATTTTTTCCGATTTTATATTATTTTCTATAGTGAAATTTAAGCTAAAATGATCAAATTCACATTTGACGTAGGCGGTTAAACAAAGTCATTGTTGCACATTGATAAGCTTAGGTATATGTAAAAAAAAAAAAAATATCGGCTGAAAAGTTAATAATAAAAAGACGGATACGTCCACCTTTTTTAATACCTGAATTTTGGTGGATACATTTTTGGTGTTTAATTTGTCGATAGATACGACTTAATAATAATTATACCTAGTGAAATGATGTAATAACAGTATTTTGATCAATACATTCATTCATATATAGTTTGGAAATTGCTAGTACGTCCACACAATGGTGCATTCGTCTTGATTATTTCATACCTATTAATTAAAATGTCAAAAAACACTACGGGTAGGTACAGCTAAATGAAAAATTTAAATAAGCAGCTATTACTACAAACACGGGCTCATTTCATATTTTTTATTTCGTTGCATATAAATCTTTTTCCGTTATCAAGTAAAAAATAATATGCAATAAATTTCAAAGTAGGATATGTATGAAACATCCAAATAATATCGACTAAAAAATATACCTACTGTATAAGCGGAAATTAAAAAAAAAAACAAATTATAAAATAAGATCGGTATATCTTGAATTAGTATTATAATATCATGGTTGGAAACCTTAAATATAACTTAATGCTTTTAAGGTTTAATTGTTGTAAATGTTGTTAGAAATTATAATATTACTCGTATTATATTAATAATTTTAATACTTTATATTCGTTAATGGTCACGTAAACTACTGCTAAAAACTTGGAAGCATTCTATGATATTATAGACATTTTGTACGACTCTGTACCTATATAATATATGACAATACCGTGTTAGTGTTGACAAACTTTTTTGCCGGGAGTAGGGCGATTTCAGTAAAAACTTTTCTCATCCTCTTACCCGAGAAAAAGTTTTATTTATTTTTTTACTTTTGTAATTTAAATTATCATACATAAATTTCATTAGCTCAAACAGGGATGGGCCATTGCCCCTTGAAAACCGCCATTGTAGCAAAAATTATACGACAACGAAAACCTTTCTGTTATTTATTTCTCGTATACATTTTATTCGTAATGATTATTTTTATATAAGTACATACTTTTATTATAAACAATAATAACAACAACTATGTATATAAAAAAAGATAGATATAAATTAAAATAAGATTACAGAAATTGTGGGTAAGGTTGAATTTCGAGAGAAAAACAGCCAAAAGAATAAAACTAAGATTGGAAAGTGTCTTGGAAGACAGAAATACAGATAAAAAGGATAATGATAAAAGTAAAGATGAAAATAAATTCATAAAAACGAGAATTTGGTAAATATAGAAAGAATAAACAGTAAGAAGTGTATAACCAAGACGCCATAGAAAATGAGTTGTGATCAAATTGATAGGGGAAACCCTATGGGTAAACTATGGGTGACGAAATACTTATATGCCAGGAAACATAGTTCAGTGGATCATTTAGATTGTCTGGAACTCCTTGTGAGATTGTGCAGCTTTGGGGTAAATATGTATGAGAACAGATGAATTTTTAAAGGAGAAAAGTGTAAAAATTGTTTAGTGGTAAAAGTTAACTGGTCTGCAGATTTATTATCTATGATTCCGACGTGGGTCAAGTACGAACAAAAATTGGACCCTTTTTTTATTACGGACTACCTACTTATTCAAAGGAAAACTATTTAGTCAAGCAAGAAGATATATTGAGACTATAAAGGAATTGGGTATTTCTACTTTCTAGAAGATATGATTAAGGAGTTTAAGATGATTAATATGTTGTGATATGTTGTTGATAGTGAAATAGAAATTGAGAAAATTAATATCATGATATTATATTCAGCTATGAATGATGTAATGAATGGTTGATTTTTTTCTGGGACTGAAATATTCAGTATGGATTTTAAAAAAGAAAAGTCTACACAACCAGAACTTCTTTAATCTGTCAGTGAAAATGAAAATAAGAGAGAGAGAGAGAGAGAGAGAGAGAAAATTTGATTCTAAAACATCGTTAAAGAAATAATTAAATTAAATGGGGAACTGAAGAAATTGAGAGAACGGATCACATTAAATACTACTTGTGTAGAGATAATATAAAGACTTATTTTTAATAAAAATTTAATGGTAAGTCGGAGACATCATTTTTTCGTATTTATCAAAAATAATAAAAAAATTATTTTTTTTTCATAAAATATTTAATGAATCAAATTACTTCTAATTAAATATGCGACAATGCGACATACCTATATATAATATGATAATACCTACATACGGATATGATAAATGTAAAACAGTGTTTTATTCGTTGAATCAGATTAGATAAATATTATTTGAAAAAAATATGTACCAAACTATATTATTACTTAGGGAGAAGTTGTATTCTATATTTTCATATAATTTTAGCGTGTCTATATGATTTTATTTTTGTCGTCCAGAAAAGTTCCATCTACTTTACGCCATTTGTTAATTATGCATTCACAATAATGCTTATACGTAATTTTCTTTGACTTGGACGTGATCGATTAAACTGTTCATTAAATTCGTTAAATAAACATGGTTCAACGGTTTTATGTACACATACATTAATACATTTGGTGTTTACTGAATAATATTTATTATTTAATTAGTTTACATAGTTATATGTACCTACTTATTAAGTTATATGTTAGGTTCATCAAAAAACCAGTTTCCGAACACTATAGTTAGTGGTTATCCAATTTAACAATTGAATTATAGTTTATTTTAATTTATATTTATACCATTCAATATAGATGTACGTAATAATATATAACTATATATTATAGGTATACCTGGTACCTAGTTCGTTATTTATATGCTGTTAATCGATTATAAATGTAAGTATTCAATTATTTCTGTTGTTAAAAGTTAATGTTTTTCAAGAATTTTCTAAGAATTAAGAAATAGGTATACAAAAAAAAAAAAAAAATAGACAATTTACACCTATATTGATTGAATTAGACTTGTTATAAAGTGTAAATTAATTGGATGGAGTTTTAAATATTAATTCTAGGTTCTAAGTGGTGCTAAAAATGTGTTGGTTTTATAGTGATGTATTTTTTTTTTATGTCTGTACTAAATACATTTTTTTGGAGTCGAGCAAGAGTTTTGAAGTAAATATTTTTTTGATTATAAATTTGTTCTAATAGGTACATTAAAAAGATTATTTTCGATTTTCCCGTAGTTTTCTTAAACATGAAGGGAACACATCTTATATAGCAGAATATTTTTATAAATAGGAAAATAACAAATAAAGTTGTCATTGCTACAGATTTTCCAAAAATGATATTATACAGAAGGTATTACCAAACATTTTTCAGAATTGTTTTTAGAATGCAATAGTTTATTTTCGTTTTTAAATTTAAAATAATAATAACAAACTATTATATCCGAGTGCCGAAGGGACGATGGACAAACCTTTACCATCAGGATGGCTTTTAAACTACCTATATTATTTTAATATGAAAAAATAAAAATATATTATTTTAAAATATATATTATTAATAAAATTATTTACCAACTAATATAGGTAGGTACTAAAAAACATTGAATAGCTAGATAAAGTAGCTAAATCTAGTATTGAAACGACGAGTATGTTAGATAATCATTTTAATGTCACTCGAAAGTTGATAAATATGTTTCAGTCTACGACCTTTGTTGATTTTATAATTCATCCTGTCATAATATAACAAATATAAATGAGTGTCAATAATAATATATAATATTCAAGATGAACCAATAGATGAACGACATTGTATATTTGGGATCTTCAATAAGTGAAATATTTTAACTTTTAATCTACCTATCCAATATTAAAAATATAATGGCATAATTATGGTTATACAATTTTAATACTTATATAATATAATACACAAATAAAATAAAATTTTTGAAGATATATTGATTATATTAGATAGTGTAACCTGTTATATACATATCTAATATATTTGAATATTGTGAAATACAATATAATATGCAACTCGTTTATTAAAATCGCAAGTGAATTGTAAATAAATTTTTACATATTATTCAGTTTCCTGAAATTAAAATTGAATAATCTAAACATTAAAAGATGAAGTGAAAAATGTTAATAAATACAACAATATAATTTAAATGTTTACAGTCCATGTAACGTGTGTTTTTTTACTTGTTCATCCACTTTGTTGCAATATTTTATTTTACAATATTTGTATAAGTAATATGTAATGTAAAAATATCGCAGACATTAATTTTCATTATCATATTTATTTATGAGTCTTTTGCTTAAAAATATATATATATGAATTATATACATATAAGTACCCTGGTACACTTGCATGTTTGAATTGGAACATTTATGAAAATTAAACCAAATATTTTAATAGTTTAAAAATATTTTGGGTCATAGATTAAATAAAATTATATACTTCTATTTATACCGAATCATTGGACGTTCAATGATATAATACACAAAAAAATCAATAATAAAAATATTTATAACGTTTAAAATAAACGGGCTTATTTGATTTGAATACGATTTAAAATATTATAGGTAGGTATTTTTTTAGCACTTAATTTTACTCTACATCACTTTTACGATCATGTTTATTACATCTACATAGTTTGGTGTAGACATAATATAGCTGAGTCGCCGTAAAAAGTCTATAAGGCTAATGGGGTGCATGAAAAACAAAAAATAGTAAAAATATAAAGATCAACAATCATTCGGTATAAGTATTGTTATCCGATTTTCTCGAGTATTAAAAACAAACAAAAAAATAAAGCACACTTTTGTGTACTTACTTTTACGGCCAGTCTGGCGACAATTTTGTATTATGAATTATCCCGTGTCTGCATCCTCTTAGTATAAGTAAACAGTATATACGATAGGTATATGTGAATGAGAAAAAGCACTTAAAGGACGGGTTAACAGGTAATTTTGTGTGAACTGCCCACCCCATATAATGGAACCCTTAGGTACACATACCTACTATAATTATAGATAAATAACTGTAGAAACGGATTTAGAAATTTAGACGCCCTTTAGTAAAATAATATACGGATTTGGTACTCGTCGGCTATATTTCTCCCATTATCGGCTGATACTCAAATTTTCATTAGTTAAATATATATATTATAAGTTATATAATTATACTTATACCTACTTATTGAATAAATTTTACATTTTGTCTAATATTTATCTATTTAGAACACGCTTTTTGGCCAAATTTATATGTAATGGCGCTATTGAATCTGTAAGGCACAAAGATTACGAACGCAATCTTTGTATGTTATTTTTGTGACTTTTGGCCAGTACGAAATACAATAGTCCGATAGATTTTTAACTATTACATTTTTTACGAAATTATTTATAGAAATAAATTTTCTGTGATTTTACATAATATGTTCTTTAGGTAATAATGATTTATTGTAATTTAAAGTTTTTAACAATATAATTATATATAGGTACCACACGGTTTTTTAAAATAATATAATTATATATATATCACACGGTTTCTTTTCGGACACAATTTTTAGGTTTGTTTCATTCAAAATTAAAAAAATCATAAACTTTATTGTTTTATGAAGCCTCAGTGTTACGTTTTAACTTTCATTATTTATAATAAAATTCTATAGATATCAGTTTTATTTATATTTGTTGAAAAATTTTACAGTATATTGATAACAAACAATCTTTAAAAAGTTAATCATTTGATGATTTCTACAATAAAATATGTTTCCCATGAAATCAGTGAGAACTTTTTAAAAGATACCCAATAACATAAGGAAATATTTTATTAGTAAGATAAATATTGACACTAATTAATTTTATATTAATATAATAATATAGTTGCTCGATTTTTATAAGGTCAATATATATATAAAATTTCAAAATATATGAACGTTTGTAAAGAGCAGTTAGTAAATCCAATAGCTTATATGTTTTAGTAATATTCATATATTTTTACAAAAATAATATACAAAATATAGAATATTATAATTATTATTTTTTTTAAATTCCTAAAAATTATTTTGTTTTGAAATGAAATTTAATTTTGATTGCTATTGAAAAAAAAATACAAGGATACTCGTTAAAACCAAAAAAATATTTCGGGGCTCAAAGTTGTGATAATATAACGTTGAAAATGGTTCAAATCGAGGAAACGAGATATTAAAAATAATATTTTTATTTTTAAATGTTTTCTATAATTTTTATTAAAATTAAACACACATAAATGATAGTTCTTTTTACATATTCGTATATTATAATATAATGTGTTTGTGTTTCTTTAATTAGATACGTATGCAATTTATATTTTACAAATAAAAGGTACATGTAATATATAAGGTGCCTACATTATATAGTAGCAGTAAGTATCTCATTCATAAAATTATCATATAACACTCATTAATATATAAATATTAATTATAATTTATGAATTAAATACTAATCAAAGGTATTGTGATTTTGTGATGTACCTACCTGTAATCTGTAAGCAATATAATATAACAATTTATAATAAAGAAACTTCACACTTGAAGTAGTTTGTAAGTATAAAATATTTATTATAAACTCTATATTTTACATATTGTAATCTTTTATTATATTTGCATTTCGACCATTTATTAATTAGCCGTTTATCAAACAGTTTGATAGTAATTGATTATTGTATGATATTTTTTTCCCTCGCGTATTTTACGGTCATTTAAACTTCGATACAGTTATTCATAAATATAATATAGGTAGTTGAATCGGCATGCTCGATTAACGTACCTGTTCGATATGTGTTCATTCATATAGATACGTGATATACATAATATATATTTTATATACATTACCTAAATGATAACTATAAATCCACGAAATATTTAACGCTAAATTCAATAAATATACATTTCACGATGACGGACCAACATCATTGGAAATCTGTTAGTATATTTAACATATAACATTATATAACAGTGTCGTTTAAACGGATCGTGTACGTGCGTGACGAACACGATTGTTGTCGGACTAATATGTAAACAAATTCATTTCAATGGGAAGATCGTGACGTCTATTATGTAATAATATAGCGTACATTATCTTAGAAAGATACCTGATCGATCGATGACATATTATTATGACTTGTAGATCTATCTATACACGAGAGAATTTAAATTTTTATTATTATTATTTAAAATCCCAAACAATATCCAGACATTTCTTTTATAATGTTAATTATTTAATGTACAATAAAAAAAAAAAAATAAAAAATAAATAGTAACCCCACGATGCCATCGCACTCCGGCCTTGACAATGAATATAGCAAAATTTTCATACCGGCGGTGTAACGGGCGATTATCGGGCGAAACACTAATTTTGCAGTCGACTTTTATACTTGCGAATATTCAATTCGAATTATTATCTATTTTTATCTCAATAATTTTTCCTAAATATCAATTAACAATCTATATTCACATTGTACTATAACGCTTAGTGTTTTTTTTCTCGAAATGTCGATATAAGTATATAATATCGAATATTAAATTATAATTTATAAACATTTTTTTAAGTTTAGATAAGAGGTGACAATGGATAGCTGAACAAGAAATTATTTGTTTAGCCCTCCCTACTGCAATACTCTGCCCTTCTAAACTTTAAATGAAAAATGATTTTATATTATAATTTGCTAGGTAGATATATAATTGCATTTGAAGGCAATGATAAATTATTGTATTTAATAAAATTATTTTTAGTGAAGTTTCGATGTGTTATAATAATAATATAATTTTAATTTTTTTTTTAATTAAGTAACAATGACATTGACAATTGTATTTATTATTTCTTATTTCCCATACATTTACAAAATATTTCCGTTATAAAAGGTATAATTTTTCTTTACGCTTAGGGAAACTTCTGGAAAAATTGAAACATTACCCCTTCAAAGTACCAACTAGAACCAATTTTTTTTTTATCAAAAAAGCTCTTTACTCCAAAATCCTACTCGACTCCTCCTGGTATAACCATCATAGCGATAATATTAATTTATTTAAACATCAATTGTAATAATTGGTGAAAAATTTTATTTTTTTCGTCATAAAATATATGGTAGGTATTACGATAACTTAAAATGAAATGTTTCTTTTGAACACAAACATTTCCGAGGAAATTGTTCTGTTAAAAAAATTACTCGGTATACAAACAAACGCTAAATCGATTCATGCTGGCCAGCTAGGAAGTCACGACCGTTCTCCGAGAACGGCTCCTCCAGATTTTGTTACAATACACGAGTCAGCTGTATAGCTTTGTATTCAAACCCTACTGTGCAATATTTTCTTCATTCACCTTCAAAGTTTATTATAATATATTATTATTTCTTTTTCTTTTTTAATGCGATCGTAATACTCACATACATATATAGGCACTATATATATTATTATATTACTATATAAGTATTTTGTATTTGCCGTATACATAACCATATACATTCTGCTGTTAAGCAACGCCGTGTGTAATCTATAATGTCGTTCAAGTTTATGGATTAAAATTGGCACATTGAAAAATCTATTGACATTTCCTGAAACTTTATTTACAACACAATATTTTAATCACGTCATGTTTCATGACTGTTTTAAACACTATTATCCATGTGTCTCTTTTTGTTTATCATTCATACTAATAGAGACGGTTTAAAAGTGATAAATTTAATAATTTAAAATAAATAAAATAAAATGAAATACAGTATCAGTACACAGATCGAATGCAAATTTAATAATTGGTATTTCAACATAATATCAATATGGTTTTAACTTCTATTTCAGTTAAAGTTATAATATTCTAATTATTAAAATAATAAAATGAGTACTACACACATAGACATATATCAATACAATATTCATTAGTATATATCGTATTTTTACTTTCAGCTGAAACTCAGACTATATCGATGGTTCCCGAATTTATTAGAAAAAAGTCATCATTCGTCGACCTGCAGGACACTAGACGATTCGAGCGAGAAAACGTTAAGCCGACCAAATCAATTTCTGAATCGCTACACACACACGATATTCTTTATGGAGGTGACCAAATCAAGCGTAAGTTTCTCGTACAATACCAGTAAAAATAAACTGTAATTAGTAATGATATTTGTCTACATAAAGTTGATCAAGAAAATCTCATTAAACGCCATTCTGGACATTATCGACACAAAACCGCATCTGTATGGGACCCTCATCCCGAGTATGAATTTACGGCCTTCGGACATTTATTTCATCTAGTCCTTTATCACGACTCAAAGTTCGTTTCTCCAGATATTAAAGTAAATATAATCATATACTATTATAATCAAATAAACTACTATTTTTAAAGCATTTTAATTTCAATGCCATAACTTATTTCTTTAATGACTATTTTTTTAAAAAATTTTTTATAATAAAATAACATATGTTAATAAAGATGAATGATAAAATATGATGATGACTAACGAGTAGTCGAAAAACTCGTCCAACGCACAAATATGATGCATTTTTTCTTTAAACATTTTAAATTGAAATCTATTTTTGAACCTCGGAATATTAATGAATATATTTCTTATAACTTATAATCTTGTAAACAATTTTTTTTTTTTTATAAAAATAACAGTTTAAATACAGATTTTTGTTTGTGAGATCCGTTTAAAAATTCATTAATTTTAGTACATCATTAAATATATTCTTTTCTAAAACCTATAAAATAAAAATAATAATATATTTTTTTTTAATTTCAGTAAAGAATGTGTCTTAAAGAGTATATTCAGTGAAATAATAACAATACAATTTGTAATTTAAGTATAATTATGATAATCTTTTATTCATTTTGGCAATCAAAATTGACTGCCTTTATTTTATTGCTAAGAGTTTCGATTATTTTTGAGATGAGTTTGCTTTTTAATAACATTACATTAGATAAACTAGTTCATAATTTGATACTCAAAAATACATACACATTCATTTCATATTTAAATCCTCTTCAAATATCGATAAAAATGAACTGTCATCATAGTAAATTATCGTGTAGCAAAAAATTAATAAATAAATAAATAAATGACTATTAACAAATGATAAAAGCACAAGGCATTTCTATAACATAGGTTATATTTATGAACACTTGAATTAAAAAACAATAATGTCATTGAAATTAGAAACGATATCATCTTAGATATATCTAGTACAATTATAATTCGTATCTATCATATCGACTATAATAATACGATTATTGATTGGATAACCAATATCTATTAAATAAAATATAAATACATTCGTTTAATGTTATATTACTTAAATTAAATTTTAAAAATCATTACATATAATATAACTATTATTATATACCTATAATTTAAATTTTAAACATGGGTATGTGGCATTTTTATTACTATATAGTAGTTTGTTGTTTTTTTAATATTGTGTTATACATATTAATAGTTAGGTATATTATAATAATTCAGTTGTTTGAGTATTATAATCACTACATTTTTCTTTATATTTTTGTTTTTAATTAATGAAAAAAACAGTAAGAGGTGAAAGCACTTTGCTCGCCTGGTAGAAATGTATAGAATACTAGTAATGGATATACACATGGATATCCGATAATTCGATATATTACATTTGAAACGATTATTATTATTATTAAAACGATTTTGAACGGAGCTCGGTGAAATTCACAAAACTATTACTGTCAAAAACTTGAACATTTTATTATATCATTTTTTAAAATAATATTTTACTTACCAAACTTCACTCAGAACCGTCTTTCAAATATAATGATTTATCTTTGAACATCAATAAGCGCATAGTAAAAGTCATGATCTTATTCTTTTGGTATAAAATCTGTCTCTGTGATTTCTGCGGTAATAGTAAACAATCTGGTGATAATAATTTTAAAGTTAAAATTCTTAAATAAAATTTGGAGATCATAATCTATGCGATGGTTAAAAAATAGAAAAATAGAAAATCTCAGTATAGATACATAGAATATTAATATAACAACTTATGAAAACACTTAAGGTGATACATATTTTTTTTCTCATATTATGTCAAAGCGATAAGTGCAGACTATTTTTAATTTATTGAACTCATTAAGCTAAAAAAAAAAAATAAAAATAAACAGTTTAGCTCCTTGAGTAAAAAAATTAAATTACTTTATGTCTATAAATCTTTAAGTAGATAAACGACATAATAATGGACTCAGTAGTCATAGGTGTATATATATATAGGATGGATTCTTATAGGATATATAAGGGTCCTCAAGAATCAATAAAAAAATTATACATTTCCCATAATAAATTGATTTTTATTAAAGAAAGAATTATTGATAATTAACATTTTTAATTTCATGAAATGTGATTAAATTAAATTGCTCCCATGGGTTTGATGAATTGGTAGTTACAACTATCAATCCGCACACTTATTGCCAATCATACAAAGTTAAATTTTAATCTTGCTATTAATAATCATATTTAATTTTTTTAAAGTAGCTATAATGTGGACCACTCTTTCCCCCCACAGAAAAATATTGAAATAATACGCTATTGATAATAGAATAGGTATAGTGAGTACTGAGTATATTATTGTATGTATTGTACATTTTTATATTTAAATACAGCTCATTTGTATAAATCTGAACGATAAATGGATTATAGCCAATAGGTATATATTATAGTATATATAAATATACTCCATAATATAGCCATGTCACAAATTAAGATATAGTTTATTTAAAGTACCTAAATACACAGTCCGTAATATTATATCGTATGTGTATTTTTATAATTTAGTTCCAATAAACTATAAATAGTGCGTGTATACACTCTTACGTGCACTTTTTCAATAAAAAATAAAATAAAATGTTTTCACGATACGACGACGTTATTTTAATTTGAATAAAGTTTTTATTCGATTCGACCGGGATAAGGTCAAATCGGGAATCCGAATAATTTTTAACATCTCGACATTCTCGAATTTTATAATTATAAACTATACATATCACACCTAGAGATGATTTGAAATATTCCTCTAATATTATAAATACCTACCTTTACATTTATGATTATATTGACTACTGTGATTTCATTTGTAGGTACCTATATGTATAGGTACATTTAGAATACTTTATACTATTATTATACTATTCGATAGCGTGTATATAGTCCTTTATAGCCCATTGTCAGAGGGGATTACGCTAAAAACATTTTACCACCATTATGTATTGTATTCTATAAATTCCATGGTTTCCATCAGCGACGCATCTCTATACAAACCTGTTACCGACATATTATATATTATATATAGTGAGAGAGAGAGAGAGATAGAGAGAGAAGATCGGGTTTCTTATATTATTATAAGGTATTAACAAACGAAAAGATTTTTTTTACGTACAATTAATTTTTATGTCTACAACACCCATTGAGAAAATTAAAAAAAGAGACAGTACGCTAAAGTTAACTAATGTTTATTTATTTTCTACACACGCGCATATTATATTTTCTTTTTAATATACCTTATGTATAGGTATGCATATCGTTGTTATTTTTAATTTAAATTAAAACGATCAAACGAGAGTAATAAGTGTCCTGCAGGAGACGTGTTATTTGTGCCGAGGCTGGAAATACGATGGATATATCGACTGTTGACCCGAAGACCATGATAGGTATAGAGTTTTTTCATTGCAATTCATACGTCGTCCCCAGCAGCGTGTACGTATATACCTATGATCTCGTATTTTATTGCTTATGTGATTCAGGGTTACACACATAGTGTTCATGTAATCTGCCGTTCGTCTACATAAGTGTATATCAAATGATTGCGTTGGATTGTAAAATCGTTATGAGAGAGTCGTTATTGTCTCGAGAAATATGTATTATATATTCCTTTAAAATGTAGATTCAGGATTAATATATTTTTTTAGATAAATCGTCAACGTTTAGTGTTATTGTAATTTATGAATGAGGATATGAACAATTTCCCGTGTCATTTTTTAAATGTTTAGTAGTTCGTATAAAAAATATACCTACCATTTTGTTACCTATACCTATTCATCGTACCTATCATATATATATACCTATATATGTTTTTTAGAAAAAACAGAAAAAATTTCATTATAAATATTGCATATTATACGTTATAAAAAAAGCATAGACAAAACTGATGACATTATATTTCAATTGATTAACAAAATATTCTGTTGAAATTATAAACATAATATTTGTGATAGGTAGGTATAGTATAGGTATAATGTTTTTGGTTATAAAATAATAAAATTTAAAAATACTCATTTTTAAGATTTTGAGCTAATAAAAATTGTTTAATTTTTCTTACAATAATATGTACATTACACATATTAGATATGCAATTTTTCAGTTAACAATTGTTTCATTTTGGGAGTAAACATATAGGTAGTCGAAAAAATATATTTAGCACTTAAATAGTTAAATATATAGATTGAATATTGCACATAGATTTTAGGTATTTTAAAGAGGTCCGCGTCTTTAGAATTTCCCAATGGTTTTCTCAGTGTTTTTACAATTTATTTATTCTTCAAAAAGACTTAAGTAACAAGCATTTGCAGATATTCATCGTTTTGTTGTATTTTTTTTAGAAACCTAGGTTTTACTTAGATCAGAGAGTATTTTGAATATAATAATATTTATCTTATTTTAAGTTGAGGTAAGCAAAGAAAATACTTATATTTAATAATAACTTGAAACAGTTAAAATATTTTCAATAATTAATTAAATAATTTAATAATAAAAATTATTAAAATATTAATATTATGTTAATTTTGTCTACAAACAAATTATATACTTAATTTGATTATTATCAGATTGAAAATTAAATTGTTTAAGTTTTAGACATTTATTAATTATTAACCGTATCGTGGATATTGGTAAAATGCCAAAAATGCATATGACAATAATAATATTATAACTGTTTATCTACAATATGACATCGTTATTAACAACTATATGTATGTGTATCAAAATTTTATTTTATTGTTTTGTATATATGTTGGAAAAAACGATTTACCGTTTTAAAAGTTTTTGAAATTAATATCATGAATTAAATTATTTTTAAGCCAATTTTATATTTATCATATAGGTCACTCACATGAAGCAGAATGCGTCTTGGAGAGAACCACCTAATGTAAAAGTTAACGGATGTTTTTATTCCGGAAATGTTTTGGGTGAACCAGATTCAGTCGTTTCCGTAAGCCTTTGTGATGGAATTGTGAGTATTTAAAATATTTATATAATTTAAAAATATGCTTATTTTTATTTTATGCTTAAACTTATTAAACTGTTGTACCTAATCATTTAGGCAATTTGTGTAATTTTAAACTTCGTATAATAATAATAATACGTGTTAGTTTATCTTATATAAATTAAATAATAAAGGTAACTATAGAGGTAAATTTCCTCTATAGTCTATAAAGTCCAGGAGTGGACAGCAAAAAGAGACTCGCGAGCCGCAAAATATAATGAAAAATATGTTAGAGCCGTAACAGTAGAAAAAAGGCACTCAACAAATACTTTAACATTTTTAAAAAATTACCTATTTAAATACTTCATTTTTTTTTATTAATTGCAGTAAAAACTAAAATTATAATTTAATAATATTATTACATTTTCAAATACATATTTATTTTATATATATTTTTTTTTTTTATATTAGTAAACATGTTTTGTCGCATACGAGTAAGAAGTGAGCCGCAGTTTAACCACCCCTGGCCTATACCATTGTACAATATCTCTACTTTCTTGTTAAAATTTAAAATTGAAGACGTTCACTTAATATATAAATTGTCAAGTAATAACTAATATTTTGGTGTTCAGTTACTTGTAGAATTATTTATAGATATAAATAAAAAACCAATTTCTACAAAATAATTTAAATAATTAAACAACTAGTTGTTTAACACTGAAGATGAAAACATTGTTTTCAAAATACGTATTTGTTAAATAAAAACAAATTATTTTGTAGAAATTGGGTTTTTATTTATATCTACCTAATAACTAATGAGCATAACAAAAAAAATATTACAAAGATTGGAAATTATTTCAAATAACCAAATATTGATTTTTATTTTTGTATAATACCTAATACCAGAGTATCTGAACATAATATACTTTAATATTATAATATGTGCAGTTTAAAGTTTTGTAGTATAGTGATATCAACTACAATCTTACATGTTTAAATGTATTCAAATACATAATATTCTACATATACATTTATATATAAAATATCAACAAGATTTTAACTAAACTATACTATTGTTAATCCTTATAGTAGGAACCTACATATTATTACATTCTTCGTCGATTTTTCTAACAATGATATTATCTTGAATCCTGATCTCAGTTGGTTTGTGATTGTTTTCAAATTAAAATATTTTCTCAAGTCCGGCGATATATTTTTAAAGTTAAACATTAAAGCGTATAATACTGTATTTCAAGACAATAGTAATGGTATTATTTATGTACTTTGTATTGAAAATTACGAACTCTTAATAGGCACCAACTGCATTAATTAGGTAATACCTAATTATTCAATGCTAATAATATTGATAATTGATAGATATCCAGTGATAGGTATAATGAAAATACCTAAATATATTTTTTTTGAATTGAAGGTGGTTAGGTTACCTATTGTATTTTAAAGCTTTTAATTTAAAAAATACCAATCATTCACCGAGTAAAGCTACGTAATTAATAATACTATCAAGATTTAATTTATTATATGCAATAAATATTTATACATTATACGGCTTAATAATGTTGAATTGTTGTAAATATTTACTCAATTAATTCTCTTATCGTTATTTAATTGAATGCCTATAATGTCTATTTGTTTTATTCAGAGTTTTAATTTCACTATTTATTTTTAATTTTTTTGTGAAATTTGCTACGCATTTCGTATTTACAAAGTTCATATCAATATCTGTAATAAGCCTTTAAAAATAAAAACAATACAACAAAGGCATGTAAATACTGCAAGGTTGCTAATATATTACTGAATAAACAGATTTATTAAAAGAACCTTCAAGTTCTAAATAATATATTACATTATTATATTATTATTTATTAATATATTTTTCATTATTCAATATTGATATTGTAATATAATATTTTCCAATGATTATCTTTAGACATATTATTGGATATATTACCAAAGGTAAGTAAATAATCAGAATATTTCGTTAAGAGAACGATACACATTCGTTTTTTAAAGGGTTGTGTATAGGAAATTTTTAGGAAATTTTTAGAAATATAAAAATACAACAATTTAAAAGTAATTTAAAATTGGTCCCGTGCATATACCAGTTTTTATTGTTGTGTAATTACGATATTTATCAAAAACACATATTTACGCAAAAGTGTTAAAAAGTAGTTTTAGAGTAAAAATCAACAGAGGACAACATTTCGGAGTGAACTTCATTTCGGTTTTTTAATTAATTTATTTAAAAAAAAAATTATTATAATTATAAAAATTTAATATTTTTACTTTTTTAAACTTCAATAACTTTTTTTAAAGTAATAAATTAAAAACCCCAAATGAGGTTTACTCCAAAATGTTGTCCTTTATCTATATGATAAAATAAAATTTTGCGTATAAACATATTTTATCGTTGAAAATCATTTGTGTAGTGTCCTCTTAAGGAAGATTTTAATTTTTTTTAGAAAAAAAAAATTAAACTTAAATACTAGGTAAAATTTGCTATACTGGAAAATATAGATACATATGTAGGTACCTATCTGATTGGTCAAGTCAGTATTCTGGTCAAAAAGTTTTTACAGAAAAACATTTTGCTGGTAGGATCATAGAATAAGCTGAGTAGGTAAAGCAATTTATGGTGGTGGATAAGTATATTGAATCTTAAAGCAATGTTCAATATTTTCTTTCTATAAAGCAATATTATAATGCATGCACAAATAATTGTGAGTAATATGCATGTGACCAGACGTCCCGATTTAGATGAGACAGTAGGGATGTTTTAATTGGTGTCCCGCAATTTTTTTTAGTGTAATCGGATGGTAAAATATACCGATTTTGTTCCATTTTTGTCTCGATTTTATAATTTCAATGTAATCTTGTTTTCCGCATATTATTAACAAAATTATTAATACAAATAGTATGAAAACGTCCAATAATATTGATATTTTATCTGCATTGACTGCACTGTAAAAATGTAGAATATTTATATTCTGTGGCAAAAGTGCATTTATCTGTTATCACTTTTCAGTTATTAATTATAATTTTCACATTTTCATCAATCACAAATATAAGGCTGTTCTAATAAAGTTATATATTTATTATAAAATCTCAATCTGTTTTTGCGTATAATTATTATTATGGTTTTATTTTATTTGAAATGTTGAGGTTCTCCTCACCAGTAATCTTATCATCCCATATCTCCTCACGACCACACTGCAGCCTTCGAGGAATTAATATGTAACCCTCTCTAGAATTAAATTGTACACACGAAAAAATAAATAAGCAAAAAATAAAATAAAAATGTCCCTTCTGAAGTTTTTGATTAAGGCACTATGTCTAAGTTTGTGACCCGCTTATATCTAGTCATATTATACATGCATGTAATGTATTAAAGAATTAATAAATTATATATAAACAATAAAGTATAAAAAAACATTAGGAACAAATGTGATTTAATACTAAACTCAATGATCATTATTTAAGGGATTACAAAGAAATAGCCATAATCGTTTTTGATGAAAAAGTATTTTTACGTAATTTTTCAGTATTTATTATTATTTTTTACCGAACGAAATATGTATAGTAAAACGCAAAAATATTGATCGTGAATCACCTATTTCAAAAATATTTACAAAAGATTACATTTGGCATATTTTGCATTAATCATAATAAAATATTTGCGCTATATTTTTTCTAAAATATTTTCTTGTACTCATCCAGGGTTGACCACGTTCCGGTTCGTAACACTAGTCTTTGCATCCGTTCCGGTTGGTAAGAATTAGTATATTTAAGAATTCCGAACAATAAGTACCTATTTATTTATTAAAAAAAAAAAATTCAGAATAGTGTATTCTTTGATCTTTCTATTATTTGAAAATAAAAAATTTGAACTCAAAATGCAAAGTATCAACAAGAGAACATAAATAATTACTTAAATTATTCGACAGTACTGAACTGTTCTAGAACTAAAAAAATGACCCTTATCCAAAAGTGGTGAAATAGAAAACATGCAATTTATGTCACTTGTGTTGCCATTTTTGTTTAAATAAAAAAAATGATATTATTTGAGGTTTTTGAACATAAAAATGAAAGGAAGAAAATAAGGTGTTACGCGTTATTTGAAACCTCTCTTTAAGAACTAGATAACCGGGCTTTATTTTAAATGATAAAAAAGTAGGTAGATATAGGTAGGTAGGTATGACAGTTAGCTGCTCAGAGTAATAATAATTGGCTCTTAGAAAACATATTGGAAATATGGAACTATTGTAATTATTATGCATTGTTATTTCATGATATCAGGAACAATATTTACTAAATAAGAATCAAAGTTATTTCTCTCCATTTATTATCACAGTTGTTTTGATCAAATTGTTTAATTTAGCAGGAAAAATCTAAATAGCAAATATAGTGTTTCAATCGTTATTTTAATCGTTAAATGGTAAGACATTTAAACTCCTATACTTACCTATATTTACTGTAAAAAAAATTTGAAATATTCTTATTAATGTTTATAATTGGTTTATAATAAAAAAAGTTAGGTATCTACTTTATTTTACAAACAAAAGGCATAGGTATATGCTATATTTATAACGTTCCGGTTCGTAAAATTTTCAAGCACTATTCTTATCAACAAATATTTTGAAAATATTATAATTTTCCAAGTAGGTACTTACCTACTTATATTATAATAGATTAGTGGTAAGCAATAAGTATATAAGTCAAATATAAGTACGCAGGTTAATAGAATCAGGGCCGTCCCGAAAAAAGATTTTTGGGGGGTGAAAATGTGAAAAAAATAATATAATACTTCATTCAAAACTTAAAATAAGCAAAAAAAAAGTACCAATTAACATCTTCCCCATTTTGCTGACTAAATCCTAAAAATTTATTGTTTGCCGACTCAAAATTCCGAAAAATCCTTTACTGCATAATTTTCCGATACATTCCAAAATACTTCATTCAAAACGTGAATAAACAAAAAAAAAAGCCATTGCGACTTATTTTACTATTTGCCGACTACTTTCCGAAGTTTTCATCTCGGACATAGGTACCTAGGTATTAATATTAATATTTTAGGAATATAGTCGGGACACCTCGAGGTGTCCTGTGAGAGAGTCCTTGATGGAATTCCCACATGGGACAATAGTGGAATATCCCACGCAATCCACGGGCAACCCGGTGCTACTATAGGACTATAACACATTTTCAAATAATTTATCCAAAAAAACATTATAAAAATGTAAATATACAAGTTATTTTTTTTTAATTTTACAAATAAAGAAATAACAAAATATATGATAAATAATAATACAATTTTAAATGTATATTATGACCGTATAATATAATATTATTATCATAATCCATTATTTATAATATTATATAATATAGATTATATGTCTCTTATTTGGACTGTCCTTGCACGAGACGAGGTGGCCGAGTGGTTAAGGCGTTGGACTGCTAATCCAATGTGCTCTGCACGCGTGGGTTCGAATCCCATCCTCGTCGGTACCGTGGAAAAATAATTTTTGCACTTTTTTTTAAAGTAATTTTACAATGATTTCTTACATTTTATACTTTTTTATATAATATTTATATTATATCTACTTATAATATATAATAATAATTTATGTTTTTATTACTTAAAATATTAAATTTTCAATTAAATGCAATATTAATTGTTTTTAACGGTATTGACTTATTTAAAACGGTACAAAAAAAAAAACATTAGTAGGTATACATTTTTTAAATAACAAAATAAAAATCATGAAAAGCCCGTAAAACAGTGTGTCAAATTCCTGGTTTTTATACGTAGGTGATAGAAGGTAGGTAGGTACCTATTTTTTAAATTGATTTGTTAAATAAGAGCAAAAAATAATTCCACTTAAAATTTTATTTTATTTATAATTTTCTACACGTGGAAGTCATATTATATGAAATCACAAGTGTGTAATGCTATTTACCTAAATACCATCTATACCTAAAAATAAATATATAAAATACAAATACCAAATACCTAAGTAGTTTATTAGTTAACAGTTAATGATTTATAGGTACCTACCTGATATAAATAATTACAATTATAATTTAAACATAATACACGGTTATACCAATACATTATGCTAACGTTGGGTAGATGGTATTTAAGGTCTATGTTTAAAGTGTTTTTTTTTTTATAAATTTAAGAATATTGCTTTTTCAAGCTACATAATTAATACATTTTCTGAATGTGTGTGCCATATTCGTACACTTATATAAGTCATTTGGTCACTGTTTATTGCCTATAGTGCTAATAACATTTATAATATATTTTAAATTATTCAGTAGTAATATAGATATGTGTTTAATTGTAGTTTCATAATTATACTTCATAAATAAAAAAAATAATACGTATAAATGTTAAAAAAGTCATCATGGCCACACAAGTAATCATAAATTAATACTTAAATTACATTATGTGTTCTTATGATTATGTTATTTATAGACTTATAGTTCAAACTGTTCAAAGTCTTCAGAACTCTTTTATAGCAAAATATATGTTATGAAACAACTCCATTATTTCATAATTTTTAGTACCCATAACATATTTTAAAGAGTTAAAATTTTTTTATATATATATATATACATATAATATAGGTAGGTAGCAGTAGTAGGAAGCTATTTCATAAATATGCGGTTTTATAACATTTTATTAATACAACAATTATTTATAGGTACAATTTATTGTAATAAATTATAATAATAATTAATTACTTAATAAATGAAATCTTGTATTAAATTGAATTAAAAATATAAAAATTTAAATTAAATTAAGATAGGTTAAAAACAGATTTTACTAGGCGGAGGCAAAGTTTTGACCGGCCCCTTTATAAATAATAAATATTTAAAAACGTTAATAAGCAAAAAAAAAAAAAAAAGGTCTTCACATTCTTCGCGATGTAGGTAAACTCTTGCCCTTGAAATTTTCCGATAGACTTTAAAAATCAATCGGGCCCGCAAAATTTAGTCGGCCCCACATAAATCTTAGGATGGGGCAAATGCCCCATCCTACCCTCCCCAAATGATGCCACTGGTTAAAAACTTAATTTTTGTTAAACTTCTTAATTCAAATAATTATAATTAATTTATTCATTAACTAATTAACTTAACTATATTAAATTGTAATTGGTTAATTTAACTTTTAATTGTTAATTAAATAATAATATGACAAAATATATATTAAATATCTAAATTAAATTCTATTCTCCTTAACAAAAAATTAATAAGACAGATTAGTACCAAAAAAGTAAAAGTTTTTAAAAGTTGGAAGATGCGCGTTGTCATCAAATCAGTAGCAAAATATTAAATAATGTGTGTTATTACATATTATTCTGTATTTTTAAACTAATTAATATATTAGTATGTTATAAATAAATATACTTATATATAATGTACCTACATACAGAGATGTAACTATACAAGTCGAAGCTAAATCAAATTTTTGCGCCCCCTAAAATAAGCAAAAAAAATTCATTTGTATACATTTCCCTGGAAATCGAAAAAATTGACTTTAAAACCACAAATAAGAAAAAAAAACAACGTTCCTAGGATTAGAGGAATAAAAGTTCGATTAATTAGCGAGTTAAGATTTATTAAAAACTATTACACAATTTGCAATTATCCAACAAATTGTTAAAG
Organism: Pemphigus obesinymphae; assembly: GCA_025469235.1. NCBI lineage: Eukaryota > Metazoa > Arthropoda > Insecta > Hemiptera > Aphididae > Pemphigus > Pemphigus obesinymphae. The sequence goes on along the minus strand of JAIPRL010000302.1, from coordinate 79,790 downwards.
AACTACAAATCAATAGATATATATTATGAATTGATTGATTTGGTCCAACTAAAAAATTAATTACCTAGTCAAATAAATAACAAAAATTTACTTGAAAATATCAAAATTGGTAATATATCTAACTAATAGGCATAGTGTAATTATTATTATTATAGACAGATTTGTAGGTTTGTATTTTCGGAATTAGATTTTTACTATTATATTGGTATAAGCTGTATACTGGTATTTTTTAATTTTTTTTAAATTCGATTACAAGACCTCTTTAATGTTTTTATTAAATAATACGATAAATGCAGATGAACCAATGGGGGTTTTAGATCCCACGTCCCCATTTTACACTCCCCTGCGTTCCTGACCTGCAACTAGAAACAATTTTCTATCAAAAAAGCTCTTCACACATAAGACTATAAATAGGTAACTACATTAGTATCTGTTCACCATTATTACCTGACAATTGACATATCGGATGTTATGTACTCGTAATTTATTTGAAATATTATTCAATTAAATATATAATATATAAAAAATATTCAATTAAAATATATTCTTAATTATTATTGGGGAGAGGAGGTTAGTTAGGACATGCGCTCTAACCAAATTTTACCCCACCAGTGTCCTACCTGTTTAAGACTAAATGAAAATTTAAATTTCAAGTATTTACTAATGCCACGTTTCATCTAATTCGCTATGTAATTCATCGAAGTATTTTATTTTTTTATATGCACTTGGATAATACTACACCACAGAAACAGAATTCTCTAATTTTGTGAATACACACTATCATTTGATTTGACTTCGAATTTGATTATATTTTTTCAGAAAACGCTATAATAATATTACTGAAATATACTAAAATTAGTAAAATTATTACTACAGATTAATTTTATACTATATATAGATACTGATATAATATAATATATACTTTTAAAATTGGATTTAAATAGAGATACAAATACATTGACATAAAAAGTATTTAAAACGTATTTAAAATACTTTTTTGAAAAAGTATTTAAGAACAAACAAAAATACTTGGTACCTATGTATTTAAATACAAATACTTTTGTACATTTGTACAGCTTTAAATTTATTTCTAAAACAGTCGTATTATTTAAATTATATTTATTTTTATAGGTCTTTAAGTTTCTCTATCTCTCAACTATAAATTTTTAATTATTTGATGTGATAAAATAATAAATATTAAAATTATTGCAAAAATGTACATTTTAGTTTTTACAATATTTTGAAAATTAATAATAATTTTATTATTTTTACCAACATTTTTCATATAGGTATTTATGATGCCGAGTTACGCAGTGTTATTTAATATATAATTTATTATATTTATTATTAAATATTTTTTTATAATATAATATCTTAATAATACGAAACAAACCGTGTCAATTGAGTCTCGATTTTTCACGTATTTTCGACGATATTACAATTTATTATTATTTTAAGACATACTTTATTTCACACGGGCGATTATTATCATTCGCGCACTACAGTTGCGATTTTTATCGACTTTATTATGCTTTATACCCATTACCCGCATATTATATATACATTTTTATGACTCAGTCTGTCAATTCATCCTCACTGTATAATAATATTAAATTAAATAATAAAGTAAATTTAAAATTACATGTCTTTAAATTTGCTGACAAGGTGATTAGGGGGGGGGGGGTTAGAATTAGAACCATGCTGATGTAGTGATGTCAGCAGCAATAAAAAAAAATAAAAATATGTTCCTACTTAAATTCAATTTATTTTTGTCTTAATTTTTAGGTAAAATGTGGCTTTGTGTTCAACAAAATTGATAGATGCCTATGTAGCATGATTTGTAAAACTGAAAACCCGAATAGAACTCATCATAAAATTAGATGTAGGTAGGTACCTACTAGCTACTTATACCTATTATCGATTTTTAAAACCAATAAAATATGTTAAAACCTTACCTTTTTTTAAATTCTTATTTCAATAGACACTTAACAAAAATAATTTGGTATTAAAATAGTATTAGATTGCATTATTGCCTATCTTCGCAAGCTATCAATTATTTATTAAATGTTTTGTTGGAATTCACCTGAAAAAAAAAATAGAAATTATATGGCCCATAAAAGCCATCCAAAACAACTTTTTTCTCACGAGACGAGGTGGCCGAGTGGTTAAGGCGTTGGACTGCTAATCCAATGTGCTCTGCACGCGTGGGTTCGAATCCCATCTTCGTCGATGTAACGTACAAGAATTTTTTGCATTATTATTATTTTTTTTTCCTAAATTTGTTTTATTGGAGTCATTACAATTTGTTGTCATTTTCATTTAACATAATAATGAAAAACGGAAACGAAGTACACATCTCCATCACGGCTATATAATTTTGGCATAATTTCAATCAATCTACACAGACAACCAAAGAAATAGTATACATATGTAAACAATTAGAGTATCTATTTTAATTTTGATTCTAAAAACCAGAGTTTATTTTCAATGTAATTGGCCAGACGTTTCACTTTATTGTGGATTTTATATTAAATTGAATCCACCATTCGTAATATAATTTTTTTTTAACATTTTTATTTTCAGGAAAAATCATTTTTGTTAGGATAATAGACGATTGAGATTTTTTTTTAGGAAAGTTTATTTTTATAGAAAATGCAATTGGGAGTATTGATTTTTGGAAAATAATTTAATTAGAGAAATTGTCTCCAAATAAACTCATTTTAAAATTGTTATTGACGTAAGCTCCCTATAATAAACTTATTTTAAAATTGTTATCGCAGTAAGTAATAACTAATAACTATATAAATATTGCAATTCTATATGGCATTCTATCAGACAGTTCTCACCGATATTGACATTTATTACATTTTTACCTTCAGACTTAACGCCGACTTTTCAAAGGTTATTTTTAAATTACCTATGCGATAAATAATTGTTCGTGTAAAAGGCAAAAAGTTCAGCGACTTTTCAGGAAAGGTCGTACAAATTATTTAATCAAAAACGACTTAATACTTATATTGTATAATAATATTATAATATATAGGTACGTATACAGTCCGATATAGACATAGTGTTGTAATGATATCAAAATGTATTCGCAAATTTTTAGAAATCTTTAATATTGTATTTTATATTCTCTTGAAATTTTGTATAGGTGTAAGCGAATATTACCTACTATTTTGTCGACCATATAGACCCGTCTATATATAGGAATTAAATTATCGAGAGGAGTTTTTATAGGTTTAACGATTTTTATGTACAGTATAGCTATAGGGATTAGTATTTTCATTCAATATGAGTAAAAACAATTTATTATAGCAGGTGGTGTATGCCATGAAAATAAAAAATAACCAATTATATATTATATGATGTACAGTACGGAAGTATTAAATATTAATAAGTACTTACGTTTTATATAATATATGTCGTTTTTCAGAAGCCATATTCAGTGTCCAGTATAGTGTAAGTTGTGCTGAATTATTTAAGGGTTGCAAAAAGTAAATTGGCACACAGACGCCCCTCCTAGTAAAATATCATATTATAATTTTTAATACATATACATATCACATTTTAACACAATTACAACATAAATTCGTAAAATAGTCACTATATATTATACAATCCATTGGGGGTTTCAATATTATGTAAATATAAACTTTTAAAATACCCACATTATTGTGATATATATTTAAAGTATTAACAAATTTTATTTAGTTAAAAAATAATTAAAATCCGTAGGTATTCGAAAAATATATAATATATACATTTTTGAAAATTGCATCTATATCAAACGTAAATGATAAAGTGATAAATATTAAGAATTCAAATTCGAATTTAATATTATATCGTTTGTTCTTTTTTTTTAAACATTTTTCCAAAATATACTATGTATTTTAATTTTGAGAACCCCTGGCAGACGGGGATCTTGACTATATACTTTTCGGTAACACGAAATGTACTCGAGTTCCCTATTTTGACGTTACACGAACTGGCTCCTGTCAAATACGGCAAGGGGGAATTCGAGTATACGTTTCAGGTGAAATCTATAATATTATAATGCTACATACGTATTATATTATATTTTTTTATATTATTCTCATACGAATGAGAATTCTCAGCCCTCCGACCAAATGTCTGAAATATAATTTTGGATACTTTATATTTATAACGTTTTTTTGTATAAATAAATTGTAAAAAAAGTATAATCATGTAGTGATTTCGGAAGAATATAGATAGTTTTTTTTTTTTTTTTTTTTAATTGTAACGAACGAATGACGACGGGACCATCAGTGTACATATATATATAGTTGTAGTGATGATTATTGATTATAGGTACTGAATTAGTTTTTCTATACCGTATTATTTATGTATTATATAAATAAAAGAGGATTAACGATATTAACGAAAACACGATGAATATACACCTATTCCATATGCGAAGTTTACGATTCGTTCACGATTTATTTCTTTGATCTATATTTACAGTCATTCGATCATTTATCTTTCGTAAACCATGTCTGGTATCGTATAATAATAGTAAATGCTCGATCATTAATCCACTTGCCTAACGTTATTTTGTGTAATCATATATATACGTTGATGTTAACAAAAACTGTTCTAGCTAGAACGTATCGTAGTCGCGTATTACCCGTCAAAATTAATGTTAGAATACATGAAAATACACACAGACACACACATATATATATATATAAAATGTTTATGTATATATATGTACATGTGTTATACATATATATATAAAATGAATATTGGCTTCGGAGAGAAACTCATTTTTTTATTTATCCATTTTTAGAATTAAACTTGGGTATATATATATATATTGAAAGTAGCTCGCTCGAGGAAATAAACCCTCTGGCTGTATCAAAGCACGTCCTTAAATTGAAAAATGACAGCAGCACGATTATTATCTTTCTGTCGACAGAACAAAACGAAAATGACGTATCACATACACGCCATTTTATACATTATATCGTCGATTGAATATGTCTTTATTAAACCATCAATATTATTAGGTTGTTAATATTATTATAGTATAATATAGTACCTATAAAAAAAAAAAATAAATAAATGATGATAAAAAAAGATTTCGATCATAAAATGTATATTGCCATCGCTAAACAATTATTTTTAAACGCGTATCATTTTTTTATTTTACTTTATAGTTTTTAATACCAAACTTTTAGTTATGACTTATAAAAAAATTATTCCATCTGTTCCGTGGGATTTATGTTGACCGAATAAAAATTAATTTCCCATCAAATTTTTTTTTTTTTTTTTTTATACACCGTCGTTATCAAAGAAATACGTCGTATGTATTGGATTATATAGGTATATATACTTACTATTGGATGAACATTTCTAAAATAAAATAAAATATACATTTTTCTAATATTTAATATGAACGCATGAATTAATTGATTGTACGAATTTGTGTTTTAGCTTTTAACTACCTACCTACCTAATCTTAATAATAATAACTATTAAAATATGGTTATTTAACCGCAATATTATGTAATTTAACTTAAAATTAAAAAATGTGAATCATTCAACATATACTATATATATTATATATAACATATATTATATTTTAATAAATTAGTTAAAGTGTAATGTTAATTTATTCTAAAAATTGTTTTAAGAAAATAACATAAAATTGAATTTATTTATGGTGTGTAAATATTATAATCATAAAATATAAACATTACATGACACATTAGAATTCTTATATAGTTTATTTAAATTAAATTAATTTATAGAGTAACAGATCTCTGAAGAAACTTTACATCACCTGTCTGTCATTCATTTCTTTAAATCTATGGTCCATTAACACATTTTTTGGCATAGGGTATAAACAATTTTTTTAAGTGTTTGAAATGAAGTGGTTTTTACTTTAGGATTATATTCTGAAATATTCGTATATATAATATTTTTAGGGATCATAATTTTCTGACTTAGAGTATAAGGGTTCTAAATTTAAATGGTTTTTAAATTAGTATATTAATTATTGATAATAATTAATTTATTTAAAACGCACATTTTAAGCTAAATATAAGATTTTATAGGTCCATTAATAAAAAAAAACTTATAAAAAATTAATAGATTGATCTCCTACGATAGAACCAAGGACTTTGCGTCCATATTATTTATGCAAATTATTAAATATCGATTAGCGAATAGTATACCAAATATAAATGTAAAATTATATCGGTTTTCACATAATAATAAACAAATAATATTATATGGTTTAGGTTCGGTTTTTGTGTTTTATAAATTATGTGACATATCGATTATGGTGAGCACAAGTGATTACAATGATTAAGAATATTTTTAAAATATTAATTTTATTTTAGGATTAAAATTAATTTAATGGGAAATATCGCACATACACTATTATTACAGATTATCAAAATATCCTTCAAGATATCTGTTGATAGAGATATCTTTATGTCCGATACAATACATTTTAGGTCCAATAGTACTTGTTTTATTGATATTTTGAAGGTAACATATAATTTAAACCAATATATTAATTTATTTATGTACTTATTTGATAATAGATATTGTTAAGTTAATAAAAAATTTATAAATTAAATATCATACTGGTGACATCGAATTAAGATCGTAAATAATAATATAAATAAAAAAACCGCCATAATTATAAGCACGAATTATACACGGCTACCTACGGCTACGGTTACACCTTATACACATCCAGACCGTAATTTGTTCATAATCCTTAAACATTTTGAAATACGTTTCTCAAAACATAAAGATTCGTGCGATGTGTTTGAGGATATATACAACGAGTTTTTTTTTAAATGAAAAATGGATTGAAATTGCCTTGTTTATAGAACATCAAACAGAATTATTAACAAACATATTTTCATATCATATAACAATGCAAATGAGACAATATATACTTACATGATAAATTAAAACAAAATGATCTAAATTAGTTAAAACTTAGCCATTAAGAAAAGTTAATTAATATATAAGAAACACGATTGATGACTCTTTTTGTTTATATTTTATATATATACCTATATATCTAAATAATATTATATAGCGATCGAGCGATATAATTTGTAATTCGTATTTCGTAAAACTTGTCGCTATATTTATATATATATATATATATATATATATATATATGAGGAACGGGAATCTATATAGGTATCTACTATAATAGTGTTTTTTATTGAATATGGTCACACTAGACGTGTAGAAGTTTTTGACTGTGAGCAGTCGGTTCGGAATCGCATAATTATTATTACATTCCGATGGGCATCATCCATACCGTCTTAATTCGTGGTTATAGTTATCCGAAATGTCACGGAACACAAATGTGCGAAAAATTCATTTATTTTCCATAATACCTGTTTTTGCTTATCTGCAGAACGTGTTCGCTCAACGCTCGACGTCAATTCGGTTTATTATATAATATAGGTCTACCGTAATAATATTATAACTTAATGGTTATAATAAGAGTTAAATGGGTTAAAATCGGTTACAGTCGATTTAATTTATACGGGTTTTAAGGGCTATATAGGTACAGGTTTTTGGGATTTGTACGGATTATACGTTAACATACGAGTTGTAAAGCACTGCAGATATCATCCTTTCATTCTAAGCTAGAGATATATTATATTATCACGTGTATATAAATAACATTATTAACGAAACAAATTAGCGTACCTATACCTACAGTAAATTTTATTTATTGTGTATAGGCACAGAGATGTAAGGCTCGAATTCTATATACCTAGATTATTAAATTAGGCGTAATCTGTTGTTTCTTTTTGTAATGAACACTACGGTGAAATGTCTAACGTGTTTTATAGACGGTAATAATTTATATTATAGGTATATATATTATACCATCGCCTACAATATTCCGACAAACTCGTTTTATAATAACGACTAGGGGAATCTTTACGATATTGTCCAAGAAATGATTTTTATCATGTCGGAACAATAATAAAACAGCGTCTGAAATCGAAATTATTTATGCGCGTTTATTTTATGCAGATCCATTAAATGTTTCGATATACCTATATATATATATATAATATATAATATGATTGTCTGCGATTCAGAAAATATCTATAATACTGGTCATAAATGCGTTTGATGGTTTTACTGTACCAAACTGATAAAAGTTAAACACCATCCCGTGTTATATATATGCATATTGTATACATGTGATTTTTTTCACAATACACTATAGTGCCGGGCCCTGTTCCTCAAAAAATAAATAAATAGTCTATACTAATTATAAACTATTATTTACTAGACTATAGTAAACGAGCTACGAGTTCAAATAATTTAAATTTTAAAAAAGAAAATAGGTACTATTTTATGGTAATAAAATATATACTTTTTACAATATTGTACCAAATAGTTGATTATATCGCTTATCACATTCAAATTTAATCAATAGTTATGTCCATAAAATGACAATTATAGTCAGGGCTGTCCCGAGGGGAGGGGGTGTCTCACCCCTCCCCCAACTCGGAAAGCAGTCGGCAAAATTAAGTTCAGTTGGCAAATTTAGATAAGTCGATGGCCTTTTTTTTTCGGCAAATACCTTTTTCTTTTTTTTTTGCTTATTTTATGTTTTGAAGAGAAGTATTATATAATTTTTTTTTACATTTTGAGCCCCCCCAAAACTCTTTCTTCGGGAAGGCCCTGGTTATAGGTATTTATTTACAAATAATTTTTCCCCGGCTTAAATTCACAATATATTGAATATTGCATTATTTTTGTTTTATATTTTTTCAAATTATATATATATATTGGAGTAAAAAAAACATAAAGTATCATAGAGTATATTTATATAAATAAAAATTTTATAAACATAGGTACCTACTAAATGTAGGTATATATATTTTAAAATTCATATTCAAATGATAAATAAATATATTATATAAGTTAATTATGCTGGTGCGGCATTAATGAGCGATAATGAAAGTCCAATTTTTAACATTTTTAAGTTAGTGATACCGTCGCACACCCCTAGGGTTAGTTACTGCCACCCTCAAATGACGCCTCCTGAGACATACCTACAATTATTACCAAAAAATATTAACTTAAAACTTGGCAAAATATATTGGATTGTCATGGTATAATAAGCCGTATTTTATTACAACATTATTAACAACCGAAAATTCTGCGTATGGAGGTATCTATTAGTTATTGTAGGTATTTAGTTTTTAGTCTATGTAAGGGATATTTGTAAATAATGGTTTTTCCAAATAAAATGTAGAAATTTTACTGAATTTTAATCAAAATTTATTTAGGTAAAAATTAATAGGTAGGTAATTTTAAAACATCCTTTCGTCGTCTTAAAATTTCAACAATAATAATAATTCTGATAGTAATCAAATCGTCCGACGAGCTTAAAGAGTTTACCTATAGCCAGAAGTCAACAACTGGTGGACCGGGGACACATTTTTTTACGAACCCGTGTCAATAAATTCTTGTAATTATTTTTATATTTTTAGAAATTTCGCGCTGGCGGCAACCGGTTCCACCTAGCAACCTCGCCAAAATCGAGCACTATCACATTGGCATACATTTTTTTAATATATTACCTATATTCGGGTACACATACATACCGTCTTTTGTGGGATTGTCCTGTTTTTGAAGATTGCGTCCCATTGTTCCCTCAAACTTTAAAGCGTTCCACATACGATACGATGTATCGTACGATAATAATAAGCGAAAATTGTATCAACTTGTAGTACCTATGTAGTTTTAGACACATACAAATATACAATTTGTGAAACCACAATAGTTATACAACAAAACGTTAATAACTATACGATAACGATTATACTCTTATCACTATCTACTAATATATCCTCTAGTATAATTTTGAAATTTTTTTTTTAATTTTTCTTATATCATAACATATAACCCCAAAATTTCACCCTTCCCCCCCAATATTTGTAAAATGAAAAATATCGTATGTTCATGAATAATTGACCATTAAAACCTTCTGAGAAGTTTATGAATAATTGACCTTCTGCAGAAGTTTGTGTACCGTAAATGGCGCTGATGTCAAATTCTGTGGTATTTGTAAATAGATATATAAAATATATTTTTTTAATTTTATTAAAATGGGTCAAGCAAATAGAATATGTAAAATACTAAAGATTGCTATGTTGCACCTATACAAAAAAGTTTCTATATAAAGATTAAAAAAATACTTTTCATTCATTGTTGGAAACGATTCATCCTACGATTACCAAACAAAATACAAATATGAGGCTAGCATTTATAATAAGTGATAATGAAAAAAAATAGTCCATCGTATCTATTATCCATTGTGTCTACACACGTTCCAATCGGTCGTTTATCAAACCCCATCATACGATAGATTTTATTAATAATTAATTTTATATAATTCGGTCTTGTCGTACAAAATGTACTACAAGCCCACACACGTACCATAATCGTTTGACAAATCGTATAAAACCAAATTGTACAATGTTTCGTATGATAAATCGTATCGTGTGTGAGACGTTTAAACGGAACGCTTTTTGTCCCGCTTTTGGAAGTGGGGGCCCCGTTTTTTGGTTATTTACCGACAATTTTGTTGAATGGCATCTTTCTTTTTTTGCTTATTTATAACGTTTGTAATTAAACAATAATGAATGTTTTTAAAAATAAATGAGAAATCACATTTATTAAATTCAACAAAAATAACTTATATAGCGAGCAAACCATTTTACTAGTCTATCAGCGTTCTTTTTAAATATTTAATATTGATCCACTGGTATAGGTATATTAAATTCTAGAAATAATTATATTCATTAATAAAATATTATATATATTCTGTAATATATTACATATATAAGTATATTTGATCCATATCGTAATAGCTCAATTAAAATATACGATGATGGTAAGATCAATGGTAGGTATGTGAAAGTAAATTTTTTTAATAGAAGGTAATATATCTATATTAAAAAAAAACAAGGCATATAAATATTAATTAATTTTTTACAGTATTGAATAATACATTTTTTATAAGTGATGTGTAATATTCTAAATAGGTCATGTGAATTTTGATGTTTCAATACCTCAAACAAATTCTCCAGTATATTATTATTTTTAGATTAATTAATATAACATCTCCGTTACATTTTACAGTCTAATATAAGTCTGTACCTAACTATAAGATCTCAATGTGTTAAAAATGTAAGACTAATTTTTTGACGTAGTGCTACAGTAATTAATACTATCGAGTATATTTAATTTAAATCTCCATTACATGGTTAGATAAGTATCTGTGGTTTAATTTTGAACATTGTCTATTTTGAAGTTTATTTTTTCATTCTGTACACATAAACTAAACATTAGTGGATCTAGAGTTAGTTTTATCGGCGAGAGAGAAGGCCTGCAAAACGTTATCAAATATTCAAAATGTTATGTTAGTTACATGATTATTTAAAATATAATATAAAATAACATTTTAATTTAAAAAAAAATGGTTTGGGAGGACTCTTTTTGCTCCCCTAGATCCATCACTGGCTGCAAAGATGCAACTCTTCCATTTTAAAACAAAGTGTCCCTTAATCTCGCGGGTAAAATTTAGAGAAAATTGCAAATTAAATTTTCGATTATCTGAAATATATGATTATCCTGCACATTATTATTTATATTAAACGCTCTTCAAGTGTGTACGGATACATTATTTTTATACATAATAGTTATAGGTATATAATATGTATATACTGTAGACATGTAGCCTTTTTTTTTTTAGGGGTCCATAATAAAACGTATACGTAAGTCCTGCAAAAATTAATAAAATATTAAGTATTTTCGTATGTAAGAAAAAAAAATTGATAAAATGATGTTAAAAAAAAAAATCCAGCTAGGGAAGCAACTCCCTTCGTCGGGTAAGATAATATAGATGAAGAGATGTTGGTCAATTTTCCCTTCGGTTTTCGAACAGGATAATGTATTGGTAGTATTATTATTTTAAATTTGAATGCAATGATAAATCATTACATACGATTCTAAGTATTATCAATTTTTAGGGGGGGGGAGGGAATTAAAAAATGACCTCTCTAAAACAAACTATAGAATTAATTCACTGTATATCAAAAATACTCGTATTGAAATGTGTTTTTAATTTAATATATACTATAAAGCTGTCGTACGTCCGGCTTTTCCTGAAAATTTAATTTTAATTTCCCTTTAAATGCATTATGAAAAATTGTATTGATGTTATATTTTATTTTATTATTATTTTTGGCGTTGAATAAAAATTTAAATCCACTTGCCTATTTCTCTCTAGAAAAAAAAAATAATTATACACCGTATAATAGCATATGGTATATACGGCGTATGTAGCCATACATCATGTATAAAAGGTATATATAGTTTTTCTTGAAGCTCCAGGAAACTATACTGAAAAAATCGTAAAATGTCATGTTCAAAGTACCGTCTAGAAGCAATTTTTTTTATCGTTAGTGTAAAATAAAATAAACATCGTTGTAAAGTCAATAATATAGCTTCATCGTTCCGCTCAGAATATAAAAATGTCAAAGAGTCCAGACGACCCCCCGCATTGACTGCCTTCCGCTGGATACCTCCCTGTATACGGCGTATATTATAATACTTTTGCACTATTTCACTCGTTCCTACACACGTACACATTGACATAATATTATTATAATACACGCACTTAATCAAATATATCTGTGATTTCAATAAAAACATAGATTTATTTAATAATATGGTTGTTAATATACGTCCAATAAAATGTTTGTTGATTTAAAAATAAAATACTTGTTAATTTAACAGTAAAATAACAAAACGTATTATTGACTCAACAATATCTTTTATCAATGTCTTGGGTAAAATTATCCAAATTAATACAAATTTGTTTGAATTAACAAATATTTTGTCAATTCAATAAATATAAATATATTGTGTTAATTTCTTTCTTTCTTGTTCGTATAACAAACGCCCATTTGTTAATCAAAATAGTGAATTTAAACAGAATATTTTTAAATTTAATAACATATTTTATCATAATAATAAAATCTGTATTAATTTTACAAATTATTTTTATTAAATTATAACTTATATATTTTGTAAAATGTACAAAATGAATTTGTTATTGTAAACACATTTTTTTATTAATTCAACAATATATACATTAAAATAGTAAAAACTGTATTATTTCGGCAAATATTTGTTTGTTAATATTTGATTATTACATATTGTTAATTCTACCAATGATATTTGGTTGTGGTAACAATGGTGTGCAACGGAAACAATTTATTGTTATTCGTTATATATTATATTATACGAGTATTGCAGTGGCGGTCATTGGCCATTGCAATATTGTACTGGAGCATTGCAGGAAAGGCACGTGGTCCATTTACTGTTTGAAACGACAACACAAAAAAAAAAAAACACTGTGAAACAGTACGTGTGTACCGATATAATAATAATTGTAATATATACGTACACGTCTTATCGAGTTACGTGCTCGTAAGATTTTCCGCGGAATATAAAAAAATATATACCCGATTATCGCGTGTCGTATATACCTAATATTATAATAATGTTATACCGGACGTGCGTAAATATCGGACCGTATCCGGGCTTTAGGGGGACCGCGGTCGTTGTTTTTGGCTACAATGTAAACAGGGGTAGCCAAACATTTTTTTTTTTTTTTTAGTGAAAGATAATAGACCGACAATATATATTTTTTGGAGATAATAATTAGGGCCCGGATTTAAATGCTCTAAAAAAGTAGCTAAAAATGTATCAAAAACATATTTGAATATTAAAGGAAGTTTAAATATTTTAAATTAATAAAAATATGACTATAGAAACTTTAAATAAACATTTTGTCAATGCAGGTTTTGACCGGTGAATATAACCGCATCACAGCTCTTGGGACTGTATTCATTCTAGACATACACTAAAATATAAAAATAAGATTATGTTAAATTATACGTTATATTTTTTTATTTTCAATGTATTTTTGGATAGAATTTATAGTTTTGTTAAATCAATTATCTACATATTGACATGTAGATAGATAAAAACTTTATCGGAATCATAAATAAAACCGTTGATAATTAGCATGGAAAATATTATGAAAAAAAATTTCAAATTTATTTTGAATTGCATAATTTTACATTAAAAACCCGTATAATGTATAAATATGCTCTAAGAATCAATGAAATGACCGAAAAAAAATGCTCTAAGTGCTCTAAAATGGAAAAACAGTGAAAAATGCAAAAAAATGCAAAATATAAGTTCAAGTTTTAAAGTCTATGTTACATGAATCAAAATTATGTACTTAGAATACATTTTTTTAGAGAACCCCCCCCCCTTAAAAATGCACTTTGCATTGAAATCCGGGCTCTAGATTAATAACTATGGTATAATATTATGGTTAATAGGTATATGTATTATACCTATAATAAATGTTATACGACAATATTCGAAGATAAATTACCATAAATTATAAAATCGTACCTATATAAACTCATTAGAATTTCAATTAAAATTTGTTGTTGTATTGTTGTTATTGACATTATTTGTACAGTTAATGCTAAACGAAAACACTGTTTGAATATGCTTATCGGCAGTGCCGAATATAGGGAGGGGGACAAAACGGAGCACTTGCATCGGACATCATTATTGTTAGGTAAAAAATGTTTACGTTTTTCGATCCGCTTTTGGAATAAGGGGTTCTGTTTATTCCGATTTATAAACATTTCTTTAAAAATTAATAAGGATTTTAATTTATTTAATAATTAAAAACTTTTTTTTCCTTATTTAGTTATAATTTAAATACATTTAAAAATGGATTACAACTAGCTTATATAAAATGCATTTATAAGTACACATAATATGGAAAAACGGCTACGAATATATAGGGTAATAGATAATGTTTTCCAGTATCATATGTATGTTTTGGTTGACCTTTTTACAATGTTTTCAAGTTGATATAAATAAGAAATACGGAAACAATATTTTCAATAAAATTATATAAATCGTACATAAAAAAAATAAATAAATAACAAAACAATATTATATTGACATGTAATTATATATTGACTTATGATATACTTTTAAAATGTATATAAACATTTTCCAATAATTGTTAAATGTTAATTTTACTCGAAATTTCCTTAAAATGACAGACAAAATTCGGAGATTATTATCCGCTAGCGGTAAATCGCGATTATTCGTTTGGCCACCACGTGTAATGTACCATTTAGTCTACAATATATAAATATATTAGTAATATTATTTATTTTATAATGTCGTTATGTTTACGTATGTGTAATATAATGTAATTTTTTGCTAATATACCGTTTACAACATAGATGTATAAATATATATGGACTGCCCTTAGAGAGAGAAACCGAAAGCAGTGTTGTTGAATAAGAGATATATACTAGGAGATATCATGGAAGAAAAAACCAATAATAATACCTAACACAGAATATTCTGTGATAATAATTATATAATATGATAAGAATTTGATATCAATACAAAATTATGGTTTTTTAATGCGTGATATTCTTTTAATAATTATTGTGTATTATTAAATTAATCTAGGAAATAAAATACAAATTGGGGTTTTTTAAATATACCAATATTAACATAGGCCACCACAGAAAATTACAAAAAAAAAAAAACAAATTAAAAATTATACGATAAAATCCACGGATAAAAAATTCATGCATGACTTATTCCATGATATCCCCTATAGTAGTTTCTTTCTCACCAAGTTTGTATGTCACGTTTGTCTGCACGTCACAAAGAATCCTTAGGCTCCACGTCCTTATCACGCATGCGCGCAGACCATAGATAATAAATAAATCTATATTATCTATCCTTATACATTTTTATATTAATCATAATATTAAATGTTTAATGTGATATAAATGTTTGTGTGTAAAATTCTATTCAATTTAACAATGACAGAATAGATTAACGTTTTAATTTGTATACACATTTTTTTCATTCTTATGCTTATCGATGACCTATTTTTTCAAACTTGTGGAAAGTGACTAACAATTATTTTATAATGCTTGGAGTCTGTAATGTGATGAGACCATTTCGGAAACAATTACTATCCATACGGCATGTTTTAAGAAATTTATTTAAAAATTTGGGTAAAATACATTCTGACGAAAATAAGGATTTGCATGAAAATTGAAATCTTAATCTATTTCGTCGTTGTTAGGTTGAATAGAATTTTACATCATAGATAATAAAGAATTCAATATATATTTCAATATATCAATGTTTTACATACAAAATTTATATTATTATGATCACGAACTAAGGATATATAATATAATATAATCTTAGTTTGTGGATAATATAGATTTATTTATTATCTATGGTCTGCGCGTATGCGTGATAAGGACATTTTATGGAGCCTAAGGATTCTTTGCGACGTGCAGACAAACGTGTATGTCGGTCGATTGGCTGGAGGTGAGGATAGCTCAGTCCGTGTATATATTTTACCATACGTCTAATGCGGTTTACAACGAAATATTACACGCGCAAGTACGGTAATGTAACATGTTGTAATTTATAGTATAATGTACATAGTGTCGGCAGACGGCCCGGCGACAGATCGTGGTCATGACGGCGGTTTTTGGCCCCGAGCAGAAAGCGCACACGCCACGCGGTATCTATATAGAATACATAAAACGAAAGGGAAAGCGCGTGGCTCCGGCAGTCGCTGTTTGTGTATTAATTATTATTATTATTATTATTATTATTATCGTTTTCATATACATTTTATAATATAAATATATCTATGACTGTGCAAACATTGCCAAAAACGTTTACGAGCTGCCGAACGAGCAACAGCAGATAAAATGTCCGTGAAACAGCGGTGGCGTGTGCGTGCGTATGGGCTCGCGCTAGTATACTATTATAATACGTTAACATATTATCATCATACAAACGTATATATGTATACAGAGTGTGCCAGGCTTGGACATAAACTCCCCGGAGCAACAATCGTATTATTATGTTTGATTTTATTAAAATCACTAGTTCATTTTTTTTTCTTCTTCTAGAAACCTCGAAAAACGTCGATTTCCCTTTCTCCGATCGGAAAGTCTGAAATAAACACCGGAGCTCATATATTGCCGAGTATAATCATTGAAACCCTATTTTATTTTTATTATATTTTCATTTTTCGAAATCGGATGTTTATTACAAAATTGATCGGATCATAAGATCACAATATTATCTATTCCTAGATTAACGTATGCCTAAGTACACTTGTCCCTTAGAATCTAATAATGGGTTCCGCGTCTAAACTATTGAATGTTCTTTTAGATTCTAAGCAAAGCAAGAAATGTATATTGATTTTAATGTGGTGTGTGTTTTTTCATGTCTATATATACATTTTATCGGCTAAAAGAAGTTTTGAAGTAAAGAGTTTCTTTTTTTTTTTTTTTTTTTTTTGGTAGAAAGTTGGTTCTAGTGGATATTTTCAAACGGTCATTTTTCGATTTTCTCGATAGTTTTCTTAGGCATAATAAAAGCTACATTTTATAACAGAAATATTGTATAAATATATGGGAAGTAACAAAATAATCAAATTAAGTTGTCATGGTAAATTTTTTCAATAGTATTATACTTACCGAACTTCACTTCAAAATGATCTTTCGAATGTAATGATTTATTTTTACTTTCAAATTAAAAATTTAAATAATAATACATTATTCTGTCCGAGGATCGAAAGGGCTTCATATGAACCAACTTCCACTGTCTATATATTTGAGTCTTTTTTTTTTTTTTTTTGCTCATCAACTTTTTTCAACATCCAAGTTACTTTTCGTATATATTTGTATATCAATAAACCTTATTGAAAAAGTGAAAACACCGTACAAAACCTATCTAAATAAGGGTACTTTGAATTGACGAATTTCGTGGTGAAATACATTTTTCATCTAGTAAAAGAAAATTTAAGAAATTAAAATTTTTAAAACTAAATTTTGTGTTATGGCAAATATTATTATTGTTTTCGTTATTGTTATTTTTTGTCGTTCAAATTCTTTATTCAAAATTATTTTATCGTATATAATTTATTAGATTTTTATTTACATCTCTATTTTCATTGTTTTCCAAAAATTATAAAATAACCTGTTGTGTTTTGGCATAATAATTAACTAACTGCAGCAGGGGATTACAAAGAAATCGACAAAATCACGTGACATAAAAATTCAAGTTTTGACTTTTGAGGTAGATAAATTTTATGGTGAAATCAATACAATCATTATGATTCAATGTCGAACGAAATAAAGCTATTGGAAGAACCCATAAAAAGTTAGATTTCGAGAAAACATGAAAGAACAAGTTTTCAATTTTCAAATCGACGACATAAATTTATTCCCCAAAGTTTTGCCTAGCACATTCTGTATGTTATAATATATATTATAATATGTGTTTAACGCGAGTCTTAACATGCGTACACGTCTCGCACATGAGCGTCCAAGTATTATATCGTTGAGCGACCGCAGTTTTACGGTGTTTACACGAATGCGATACGCGCGCGCGCTCCGTTTATAAATACCGCCAGACCGCTATCGTTCCTTCCGAGACGGACGGCGAGTATTCGCACACGCACATTGTACAGAGTGATCCCTTTCACGTGTACATTTTAAATGTCAATTTTCGTGCTCATGAATATTTTTAGGTTCTGAATTATACGTGTTTTTTTATTCGTGTATTATTGTATTACACACATGTTCGTGGCCAAGAAGAATTTTGGAATACCTGGGCATAGACGATGTATGCGATATAGACATTTTCATCTAGTTGGTACTTTAAAGATATTATTTTTTTATTTACCTAACAGTTTCCCGATGTGAATAGCAGAACTACAGAAAATAATAACGGCAAATGACTGAAAATACTATTTGTGTTCCTCAAAATAAACTTTTGTTATCAACCAGAACACAATAATGTCAAAGACTTGAAATTTGCACCAAATATCAATTAACGTGATCAAATTATTAAGTGTTAAGGTCTGGAAATTTAATACACAAGCTTAATCATAATATATAACTTATAAGTATATTATGTTATTCTAATAATTGGAATAAGAATTATATAATAGTATAATTATTATATTTAAAAAAAATTTAAAGTTGATAGTCATGATTTTTAGTTATGATAGGTATTAATATTATACTACTTATTATTACCACGTGAAACTTTATTTAATATTAAGATATTCATTACTATATATTATATACTCACACAAATTAAATCGATCATCGATCAGCATCGTTTTTGGATTATAATAGATTATATATACGTTAACCTGCCCGAGAATTGAAAGAACGATGGGTCAATTTTTACCACCTGTATTTAACAGCTTTATTAAAATTTAATTTTAAACTGTCGTAATACTACATACATTTTTACAAAAGTAATCTATTTTATCTGAATGATTTTTACTTTTTTAATAGTAATTTATGTTTTTAACTCCATATTTCATTGCAAAATAAATTTCTGAAATTTATATGTGCTTAAAAATATCGGATAATATTGAACCAACCGTTAACTATTTATTAATATTTAAAGTTTAGAAAAGGAGAGTTAACAATTTTCTTGTGTGTCTAAATAATAAATTGTGTACTTCGTTTTGTCTAAACTTTAAACACAAACAAACTGTAATATTCATCTGCATTGGCATATGAAGTTCAAAACCTCATCGAGATAAATGGGGAAAAATTTAATTTTTCTTTTTTTTATAAAAATAAAATAGTATTATTTAAAATTATATTGAAAAAATACCTATTCGTAAACACATGAATTGACTGAAAATACGAGTGTAGTAAAAAAAAAAATGTTAAAACAATCATCCGGTACACCAATATTGTATATAGACGCATACGCACGATGACGTACACCACACATGACGGTCCCTCGGCCGCCGTAATTACAATATTCATTGACCTCTCGCGCGCGAAAAGTCCATAACGCATTTTGTTTGTATGAAAGGTATATATATATCTATACCTAGAGCACCATGGCCCGATTGCGTCATATCTGTACATATAGCACAATTTATTATATAGTTTTAGAGCGAAGCTATATTTTTTTTACAATGATGTGTTTTTTCGGTAAGAAGTTTGTCGTCAACTTGTAAAAATGTTGTGTATAAGTCCTAAATCCTAACCATATTATATTTGGTCAATTTTCCAAGCCGACCGCGAAAAAGCCTTTAAAAATATAAGCAAACTATTGTAAACATTTGTCATTTTCTGAAAATTAAAAATATTATTTAAACATTGAAATTTGTTTAATTTTGCTAATATTGATTAAGAAATTGTGTAATCTGCATAAATTTATACGTACCTACTATTATACAGTTTAAGTGAAATTTTCATAGGGTCGTATATGTAATTTGACTATACGAGTAGATATATATCAATATTTGAATGACATTTTCTTTCCAATTTTCATGAACTAAGAATATTATAGTTTATCGACATTAATAACCAGTTCAATAAAAATGTTAGGTTGGGTTACAGCGGAAATTTATTCGAGTTTTGGTACAGAGACTAAATTATTTGTATATAGATTTAAATTTATTCAAACTTTTATATAAATGTTTTACATTTTGTACTGAATACATTCATTAATTTGAAAGATTTCTCAAACCAACCATGAGTATCCATCTATGATTTCTATCTTCCTATCTACTATCAAACAGTTAACAATACTCATAGTTGGTTTGAGAAATCCTTCAAATTAATAAAAGTATTCAGTACAAAATGTCAAATATTTATATAACAGAGAATGAGAATGTTAAGGTGAATGATTGGAGAGATTAGAGATTAGAGAATGAGTATATAAGAGGTAGTATAGACTTCAATAGTAGACAAAATGAGAGAGAATAAATTAAGATGGCTCGATCATGTTTTAAAAGGGAAGAGACAGAGTCAGTAAGATTAGTATCTAAAGGGAATACACGTTGAAAGAAAGTGAGAAAGTGAATCCAAAAAAGAAGTGGTTAGATGAGATAGAGTGTGATATTAAGAGTTCTGGTGTGTAATTGAAGAGGATGCGTTAGATCAAATTAAATGGAAGTTGAGGACCCAACTTCAGATAATTGGAGGGGAAAACGAAAGATGAGAAAAAATGATCACGATGAAAATATAATTATCATTTATCACTGACAAAAATGTAATAACAATTAACAATAATTAATTTAATGTGAAAATCGTAATATTAATTTTTCATGATTGTATGTTTGATAGAAATGTAGGTAGGTACAGCATGATATTTATTATTCAATAAAGGATTAATAGGTTTTACAAAATTTTTTTTGGAGGTACTGTACGTTTAAGATTTCATGCTAAAAGTAAGGACTTGGGGGGGGCTATATTATTATACACAAATATAGTTGTTGCTTTCGATGCCCTATATAGGATATATAGTTTTTGATATTTTCTCGTCTTCAAAAATGTTGAACCAATGTTTCTAATTTTTTTTAGCAACAATTGACCCTCTCAAATTATTTCTCATTTTAAACATTGAATGTGTGTACTTGCCCATAAAATTTGAAGACTTTTTGGTTTTTACACTCCACGAAAATTGGAATCGATGACGAAACCGGGAAACGCAAGACCATAATGCTGTTCAATAACCCCACCCCCCCCCACTCTTAAATGACGCCGGTTTCGACTTTTAAGCCGTTTCGGGAAACGTATAAGATAGGTAGCTGATGACATGTATTTAGACGGATTATAATATGTTATACGTATATCGATGTATATAGGGCACACACCCATCACATTTATATATTATATATAATGCGTTACACCCAAGCACTTTTTCAGTATTAAATCCATATATTATATACCTAAGTACTCTTATTTAACCGATGAAAAATCATTATTACATTATTCAACTTACCAAAAATTATTTATTTTGAATTTCGACTTGCAATGGCCATTGTAATGGCTTCATATAATATACAAGCTGATTTTAGGTTTCTAAACATAAGTTTAGACACCTTATATCCCCGTTATGTCCGCCGCCGACGGTAGTTACTACTTTACTAGTACATAATATAGTTACTTACGACTATTGATTTAGTTATTATTATAGATTATTGATTGGAATACGTTTAGAAACCGATAATTTCTCATTTTCGTAGAACAGGCTTTCCTAACTTGTTTATTCAATATTATTACAATCTTCAATTTATAATATTATGGGTAATATTTAATGATTTGGTGGACGATTTATATTTTAAAATCTTTAAAAGAGTGTTTTGGAGATCAAATTAAAACCCCTAGTTTTTTTTATAAACATAGTGAAATGATATTTCTTGACACACTTCAGTGATTAAAAAACACGGTTTAAGTCAAAAATCTTTACCTGGCGGTAGTTCAAAGCTTTTGACATTACATTTTGATCACACGCACGTGCGACAAAACGTATAGCGCCGGCGACATACCATATACCACACCCTGCTCGACTAGCCAATAATGTGATTTCTAAAAAATTAAAATTGCTACCGGTCAAAAAGTTTTGCCTTGAAAATTATTTTTAACCGCAAAAATTAATTGAGGAACTATCAAGTTTGGTTTATTCCATATTAAACCATAATATAATATTCACGTTATTTGAGAAAATTACTGTAACGTGAAATAAACAACGTCCTGTATAAATTATAAATAATCGATTTATAAACCGATTTACCTTAGAATATCATACAATACGAGTATATTAAGTAAATAAGCAATTATTTGTTAGTTTTCCAGAATTTTTTTTTATACTATAGTAGACGAGATAAAAAATATCTTTATATTGTATAATTAAATATCATTATTATTAGGTTTATTTTCAAAATCTTTCAAATTTGGGCTAAATTATTATATAATTAAAATAAAGTTATTATTATAAAAGTTACTAGATACTAACTGTAGTATATTATCACTAAATAGTTAGTCATTGTAGAAAAAACAAATTCGAAAATTAAACCTTCGTGCTTTAATTAAGTTTTAACAAACGTTTTACTATCGTTATTTCATGCAAATAATAAATTTCAATAATGAGAAAATCATAAAAAATTAAATATCGTCAAATAAGTCATTGCTTTTTAAAATATTATTTATGCTAAAGATTTAATAATTTACGGTTTTTTTTTTTTTTTTATAAATTTTTATATTTTCAATCTATTGTATTTTGTAATGCATTACAATTTACATTTACAATAGAATGTCAGTTTACATATTATAATATTTTATACAGTTCTTTATAAAAATGTTATAAAATAACGTTTATGATATACCTACATAACTGTTGACACCTTATTAATATTTTCAAATGTTTATTTATGAACTATTGATTCACTGTTCCGTAAGTTAATTAGCATGGTTTACATATATTTCAAGTCTAACATATTTCATATAGGTATCTAAGTATTATTTATGAAAATAATTTTTGTGTTTTGTTAATTTCAAAAACATACGTAAAAATTATTTTACGCATTTAATTTTACGATACGTCCAACGAATATTTTTAATTAATATATCTTCATTACTCATTAATTTCAAATATACCTATTCTTTATAATAATGAATGGCATTCTATTATCAATTTACTATAATAATTATGACATGAATATATATTACAAAATTATATTATTATGTACTGAAGTACATATTATGTAATATAACAGTTTTTGATCTAATATTAATTTTATACCATCTAACAATTTAAATATGATTAGAATAAGGAATACTTAATTCTCATTTATTATTTCTTAGTCATAACATTTTAAATTTTCTATATTCTACAACTAAAATGCTATTTAAAAGTTCAAATTAATTTAAGCTTTATTAAAAATTAAATATACTATTACGATAAAAAAAAGTGTGCAAGTTAAAATGTTAAAATGTTATGGTACCTAGGTACTTATTTTGCAAATTACAATTTTTAGCTATAAAAACTTCATGAATGTAATATTTGAACGCAATTTCGCGCAATTTCGCGCAATTTTGTGTGGGTTTAATTGTCTGGTTGTTTTTATAATTGCATATTATATATACATGGCTTACTGTTTAATTAATTATTATTATCTTGACACTTTCTTTAAACAATAGTTGAAATAAAACGTATTTTATAATTCATACTTTATAATTCATAGTGAACAGTTTTTCTTTTAATATTAAACTATTATACTCATATTATATTGTTATTGGTAGAGGCTAAAGAATTATTTTTACAATTACTGCACAAAAAAAAATTTTTAATTTAACACAAATAAATATCTATAAAAATAACCCCACACCTGGGTGCGCTCTGATATTGTGTGATATTATCAAAATTTATGTTATATGTTTATAATTTTTAGCACTTATTATTAACAATGATAACACAGCAGATAGAAATAACACTCACTATGGATACATTGTTATTAAAATAGACAAATTTTTAAACATTTCGTAGTGTTAGACAGCTTATCACTAGTAGTTTAATTTATTTTGGCGTCATACTGTCATCATTTATTTATGTCATTAATGAAATATAATATCTAAAATCATAATAAATTGAATACCTACATATGAATAACAAGTCAACTATTATATATTTTAAATTAATCACCGTACTACATATAAATGGACAAAATACAAAAATGAACTAGTTAAATTAAATTCTTAATTTTTGAAGTTAATAAAATTTCATTAACGAGTTGTTAATTTATATAATTGTTATCAAAATAACTCATTAGATATCGAAATTAAAAAAGAATTTTTAAAAATGTAAGTCTATCTATTTGAAAAACGAATTACATTCAAACATTCAAAAATTGATCAACGATTATTTTATTAATTTTTATTTTGTTTAATGTGGTGCAAAAGGAGCCAAAAGGGCGATAAATTGTGCATTATAATACAAATATCAATAAATCATCTCGTAAATAGTGGATAAGCAAAAAAAAGTGCCCGGGGCGTAAACGTCCTTGAAACGGCCATGACTGTAATAAATTGTTGTAGTGATGTGTCTTTTTCAATAAACGCCCTTTTGAATGGTAGGCATATTCAAGTTTCATAGATGAGAAATGTAAAACAGATTGTACTTATCAAGTTGTTTCTATTTGGAAAAAAAATTCGCTCTACATAAATTTGACTACGCTCAGAAATCGGAATGTTTTTCGAATACAATAATTATTGATTATTTGTTTTTCAAACGTATATAATTATCATAGTGTAGATATATCTGCATTGGCTTACGTAATTTTAATAAAGTGTAGTAAAACGTAATGAGTGTCCAACAATAGTGTCCGCTGTTTTATAATTTTTAATTGCTGAAAAAATTTAAATGTTATATTATATTACAGGAATATAAAAACGAAAAGTGTACCGTTTATTGCCGTTTAAATCTACTCGTCGACGACTCAACGTTATAATGTGTAGTCTGAGGAACGAGGAAGAACATTATTTTTTCAATACCACAGACAGTCTACCTGTCCGATATTCAATCACGATTTCACGACTTATATTGAAATTAAATGTAAAGTTCAAACACGTGTTGATTCTGATGACCCTTTAATCATGTTTCGTGTAGCAGGTTATATACATTTTATAACACATTATTATTGTGTAACCCCTAGGTTCACGTTGGTCTATGGTTAATCTTACAATTATATTTTAGTCACAAACGGTTTTTAAATTATACCTACTCGTATTTTGGTAATTTAAGATTTTAAACGTATAGCCAAACAAGGTAATAAATCATAGACTTCAATATGTACGGATGTGTGCATGCGTCAATGACGATATATTCCGTGTCAATTCAGGATTTGGGCAATAGGAAACCTTGGGAAGTGTAAATGACTATAATATATATATATATATATATATATATATATTATATACATACAATATATCCAAACTAAGTTTTTACTTTAAAGATAAAATTAGGCTTTTCACATAAAAACTGCTACGGACACTTGTGTTTACGTTATATGTCGAAACGTAATAGGGCATGATAATATTATTATTATTATTATTTCTATTCTTGTTAGCTTATACTATCTGTATAGCTGCATATATTGCATTATCATGTGCATCGTGCATATAAAGTGTTACAATTATATTTTTAAATTTCATATGTGTATATGTTTTTAACATTATAGTGATCGGTAAACGATATTATTAAAATATTATTATAATAATATATTGGAAGACTTGTAAAATATTTTAAAGTAATATTCACTTTTATTCAATTTTACTAATTCTACTATTTAGATATATTATCGTTTATACATTTATAAATAGGATTAGGTATAAGAAAACCATAGTACCTACCTATTGCTATGATTCGTGGCTCTCATTATCTTCGCATTATTTTTATAATATTTTAAATGAGAAGTCATGTAATATTGTTATTTTGGAAAATTCACAATCATGATAAACCAACGGGTACATGAGGGCATGAGGTAAATTGTATACTAAATGTTCGTTTTATTGGTTCAGGCGACACAGACCAGTTTAATTTTCACGACAAAATCGTTAATATTTTCGTGTCAATCTATATTTTATTAATTGTGTCTGTGCAGTATTGAAAATATAATAAAGTGGTACTGTCTATTTTATATTAAAATTAGTTTGAATACAAAAATATAAATATTTTAGCTGCTCAGAAGTATTTTCTAATTTTTTTTTCATTGTTAATTAGACAATTCTAATTTTGAACTACCTAAGTTAAGTTACTCTCTTTTTAAATTTAACTTTTAACTTACAAAGTTAATAAAAAAAAAGATAATAGTAATTTTTAATTAAATTAAATTTTTTAAACTAACTTAACTTCATGAGTTAAAAAAATTCGATAATTTGCTCAGCCTTGTATATAATATATATATGTTTAATAGTTTATCACATAATAAGTTATAACACACAAAACTCGTATATTTTAAATTTATATAATATAGGTACGATTTACAACATATAGCAGTAACAGATGAACACTTATAATTTTAGACTGCGATTAAATGTTATTGGATATTACATATATACACATTATACGAGTGTATATAATATAATATACTAGGGAGTAAGGACAAAACGGCTATAAATCGAACGATCAATGGTAAAATCATTGTCTGTTTACCTTGCGTCTATGTTTTTGCTATAATTAACCAAATAATATATTTTGTATATATGCGCTTCCCAAATTCGCAAAACGTTTAAAAAACATGTATTTATTATTTAAAAAAAAAGTTCAACATTGTTGCAAGACGCCTTCGATATTAAACATTAATAATAATAAAAACTATTAAATTCTATAAAAAGAATTTGTTTATTGTTGTAAGCCATAGATGTATACGGAGCTGTAAGTTTTTCATATACCTACCTATACCTTCATTTACCTACTGTATCAACATAATGCAAAAAATAAAACGTTTCATATGAATGATTCACGAGGAAATATGATTCATTTGATTATTGTTATTATTATTTTGTCCATTTATTAAGAACTTCGTGTGCGATGTGAGGAAACAAACAATATAAAACAAAATAAGTATACGCGGCTTATCACCCGTTGAGGGTTTCGAACAAAAGAAAATATATCCTAAGAGCCTTCCAGCAAGAATAGAGAATATAATATTAATTCAATGATTCACATTTTATCACTATTGTTTTCGTGACCAATCCACCACACCGTGTGCATATTATTTTGTGTCATGGTGTATATCTTTATATACTATTCACCATTTTAAATTTTAATTATATTATCATAATCAATATGCTCTTTTAAATGCGTGGACACTGCGAAAAAGACGAAATAGTATCATTCTCTATAGTGTATATTATATGATGTGATCGACAATTTTCACGATCTAAATTTATCAGAAAAGTATGAGAAAAATCTGTAGTGAATCTGCCGGGATTTATTGTGGAGAGGGGAAAGTATATGACTATTAAAGAAAATAAGTTTTAAACAATTGAAATTTTATTTTTCTTCATATTTTTAATGATAATCTTAGGTCTGTAGGGGCATGGCCCTAGGCCCCGTCGAAGCCACCGCCGAGACACGTATAATAAATATACGTATCTATTTCGTTTCAGATGATTTTTTGTTCAGAAATCAAAATAATCTATTTCAAAAATACAATTCAAATATAGGCACTTTGAGACACGTGTGCCTAATATTTAAAATCAGTAGATACACTGATACTGAACTTACGAGTGTATACATTTGTTTAACAGTTTAGTGTTTACGTTACTTTAAATTATTATTATTATTATTATTATTATAAGGCAATGTAGAGACTATGATCATACACTTACATGCAGCACATACAGTATAGCTGTTAAGCTATAGTGTAATACGATTTCCATATAAAATCTATCTAGCTATGTTTACTATTGAAATGAATAGACGATGCTCGATGAAATACTAATCGTTTATTTAGAATAAATAATAAATTATGAACAATTACGTCGGTACACAATGCATATTATTTAGAAATATAAAAGCATTATAATAATTTGAGCGTTTATTTCCCATATATAGTTTTAAAAATTACAAATTCATTTCTAATCACGTAGGTAACCGGCGGTAATTCTCTCGATTCTCACCCTGCATATTGGTCATGTTGTAAAATATATTTATGTTTTTTTTTTTTTTTTTTTAGACTGGTCACATTCGTACGACTACTGGCAATTACTTTATAGAACCCGCAGAGTCAATGGATAACCACGTGACACCGGCATTGCACACCATTTACCGAGCATGTCCGTTGGCCGACGGTAACGATTTACCTGAGCAAACACAACAACCGCATCATCAACCAGAGCAAAATTGCGGAGTACAAGGTATATTGTAAAAAAAAAAAAAAAACAACACACTTAACTCGATCGCGAGTGCATTATTTTAAAACATAACACGATTTTAATGGGGCCTTTTATCTAATACCCAAGGAAGGTCTCGTGTTTCACTCGTTCGGTCTATTACGAACAATCGTACAAACCCATTGTAAACACATATAATATACGGTTTTAAACAGGCTGCACGACCGGCGGGTATGATACCGTGTATAGGTATCGTAAATCCCATCGGCAATGAAGCTTTTCGAGTGTGTATACCCAACATTGTTGTGTGCATATTATAGTATTCGTTATTATTGTCGCCGTCACGATATTACTACAGTATTAACCGTATAGTGGCTGTTCGCGTATTATGAGCGAAGATGCGATGGAAAACCATGATAATATTGAACCGGCCGTTTCGACAGAGGCTGGTCCTTGGCTGATAACCGCAGTAATAAGCCTATACACACGGCTGATGATTTAAAACGCGTCTCTAGCGTTTATTATCGGTGTCCATTAGTGCACAGAGTGGTACGACTGCAGGTACGAGATAATACGTTTCAAAACGATTTGCTATTTCCCTATATATAATCGTACAAAACGAATAATAATGATAGTGAATAGAATATATTTCTGTGTCGATGACTGCACGGACGTTTCTGACCAATAATAATTAGTTGGTACGATATTTCGTCATATTACCACTATGAGTTCGGAACAACCCGCGATCCCACTTGCACTGGTCGATGGGCTTCGTCTACGTGGTAACATTACATATTCAATGTCAAGGTCCGTGCAACTTTATATGAAGAGAGAGAGCGAGTCTCCCGCCGAGACGGGATAGTACCTAATAGGTACATACATTTGAAAACCATCACTATATACCCGAATTATAAACGAAATTGATTTTCTTTCAGCCTACGTAATAATGAACACATCCGTTGTTTGATGGATTAGAATATTTATTTAAATGGCCGTTGAATTTCAAATAACAATGAATTTGAAAGATTCGATCGTAAATGAACTCGTAACTCCAATTAATCATTAACTTGCCTTTTTCTTACTCGTACTATCATTTTACATGTATAAATTACACAATACATTTCAGAACTAAATCGTGCCACTAAAAATATTCAGATCACAATTTAAAATTAATGAAATTTAAATTGAAAACAATTGTTTACGTTTGTGTTTCAGACAATGAAGTGTCCAGTGATCTAGACGCAGTGACTGACGAATACGGCGCCACTATCGACGTTAAGCCGTTTGTTCAAGCAACTAATCAGATTAGATTAACAGAAAATAATACAGCTTTGAGCACTACTACTGGTATACCATATGCGCCGACACAAAAATCCAGAAAGAAACGATCATTGTCTTCAGAGAACGTCGTAGAACTAATGATTGTTGCCGACAAAAAAATGGCCGATTATCACGGGGATGAGCTTCACAACTACATACTCACTCTCATGTCGATCGTAAGAGTTTTTAAAATTACTATTTCTGACCAAAATTTAGAGTTGGGCATGATCTTTGAATTCGGAAATTTTAGGTTTTTTTTTTTACCGAGGGTGTTGGACTTTTATTTCTAAAATCATTGAAATGATTTTTGGAAAATAGTCTCAATATTTTTATAATTTTATACGATTACTAATCTTCGGATTCTAAATGTTGACCTTACAAAATGCAGTTGCAAAGGATAGACTTTGGAAGACTTTGAATTCTTACAATAATTTTTTCGAGAATTTTGCCCAAATCTGACCACAATATCGATAAGACGTTAATAAGTTTACAACTAAAACGTATGGTGTACAGGTTTCGAAGATCTATAAGGACAAGAGCATAGGAAACCCGATGCACATAGCTGTGGTGAAGTTGGTCGTCCTGCGAGACGTTCATTTTGTCGAAAACCGAAACCGAATAGGTGGCATCGCAGCTGCGGACTTGTTGCACAAATTTTGCGAATGGCAAACGTATCATAACGACGAGAGCGATTCCAGTGAAAACCATCACGATGCCGCACTACTATTAACCAGGTAGGATTGTTGTACTTTTAGTATTATAACAATGAGAGCTGTCTAGACGATGACGCTATATTGGCGACTACAAATTACTGTCATACAAATAAATTACACTCGTGTCAAAGTATAATTTTCAAAACTATCACTCACGGACCATTTACACACACACGTGTGCATTAAAATAATAACAACAGGCGATTGTGTCGTGGGGTCACAGGGCGGTGACTCCGTTTGGTCCGTCGTATCGGAGATAGTATCGAAACCGGTTGTAATTCACACGCGGTTTTTTTTTTTTTACATTTCATTTCATTGAACGTATAAGTTCATGAATGAAAACCACATGCAATTTATCAATCAGTTTACGGTATATACCTACGCGTGTAGTACGAATAATTTGTCACGGCCGTGTCAATTATTGATATTCCAGAATTATTGTTTCAACGCGCATGCCTATACTTTACGGTATTTTCATTCTTCGTTTGTATACGACAGTCACGCTTTATAAGGCATTTGACATCGATACGAGAAATTAATATTCTATATTATGATATAATATACTTATATCCTTTATTCCTTTCAAATTTTATAAATTTTTTTTTTTTTTTTGAATGTTTAATAGGGAATACGTCTGTCGTAATCATAATCATAAGAAATGTGACAACACCCTCGGATTAGCACAATTAGGCACTATGTGCAAGGTCAATAGTTGTGCGATTGTACAAGACAACGGTCTCAGCGCTGCATTTACAATTGCCCACGAATTGGGACATGTGTATGTCTATATATAGATTAAATATGTCGTGTTGGTGTTAATTAATTTTAATAATTACAATTTTTTAAATATCGCCTATAGATTGAGTATGCCACATGACGACGACGCAAAATGCAAAGATTTTGGACAGCACGACGTAATACATCATGTCATGTCAAAAATGTTGGGTCACAATTCGCATCCATGGACTTGGTCGGCTTGCAGTCGACATTTTTTGACAGAGTATTTGGAGTGAGTTTCAAATATTTTAAAACACAAAATATAGTATAAGTAATTAATTTTAATAAATAAATAATTTTTAAAGTGCCGGTTATGGCAAATGTCTTCAAGATGATGCCAGTAAAGATTATCTTGAAATTGACAATCATTTAAAAAACGAAAAACATTTGCCCGGTGAAAACTACACAGAGGACAAACAATGCGAGTTGATTTACGGACTTGGATCGAAAATATGTTCCTATATGGTTAGTCGTTGAAACAATTTATTTTTAATTACATATATATATATACACATATTGTATCCCTTTTGTGCGTTTCTTAGCCGGTATGTCAGAGATTATGGTGCACCACTGGGCCCGGTGAGAAAGACGGTTGTCGTACACAACACATGCCTTGGGCTGAAGGAACGCAATGCTGGAACAGTAAAAACTGGTGTCAACAAGGAAAATGTGTGCCTAAAGATCGAAATGCATTAAAACCAGTCGATGGTGGTTGGGGACCTTGGCAAGTGTAAGTATGTATAGGCCTCGTAAAAATCATATCAATATACAGTAACAAGACGGTAATATTTTTCTTAGTTAAAAGTATATAATATTTTTAAAATTCCTTCACGAATAACTCTTAACGATGGATGTATATATTATATATTAGCTCTAATGAGATATATAAACTGTAAAATTTACAATTTTAGAACCTAATTATTTTTTATGTACAATTTATTTTTATAACGATATTTATAAATAAAAATAAAATATAACCATAATATAGATTAATTATGATTTTAATCTTGAAAGGAATTATTTTTTGCATTCTAAAAATACGATTTTAAAGTGCTGTTGTTATATTCAGTAATTAGAAAATCCTATTAAATTTACCTATAGAAATAATATTATATTATTATAACTTGAGCGATATCTGATTTTAAAATATCAAATCTCATTTTCAATAACTTACGGTTTGTAGTAAAAAAAAAAGTACAAACAGGGTGTAGTGACTGGGTGGGGCATTCGTTTCGCTTCGCACGCCTTGACGGAAACCAGTGCTATATTATTATTTAAATTTGAAAACAATGATTATTATTCATTGGATATGTCAAACGATTCCGAGTGTAAAGTACGGTTTATAGAAAAATAAATAAGTATAAATTCGGTTGTTTTTCTTAAAAACTACTCACTAGGATGTCAGTCTAATTATTATCTGTCTAAAATATATAATCTATGCTAATATATCAATTTCTAAGGATACAAAGTATATAACGTGCAATGCTTGAAAAATTTGATAAAAACAATATATTAGTCGTTACGCTCAGAATCTGAAAATGTTTAGAAACGTTACTTTTTATACTATTATGATTATGTGCATATATATATATTAACTATAATGATTGTATAACACGTTTGAATGACTTAATTTCTCAAAATGACTGTTTTAAATTATTAGTTTTGGAGAATGTACAAGGACATGTGGGGGAGGTGTAAAAAAGAGTTACAGAGATTGTACCGACCCACCACCATCGAATGGAGGAAAGTACTGTACTGGAAATCGTGTGCGAGTACGAAGTTGTGCGACGAATGACTGTCCACCGGGCACACCAGACTTCCGGTAAACTCATTACGACAAATTTTCTGTTTTTTTTTTTTAATCGGATTATATCGGGATTTAGAAGTAAACAGTGTGCCATGTTCAACAACAATACTTTCAATATACCAGACCTCCAACCAAACGTTCGGTGGGTTGCTAAATACGGAGGATGTAAGTACACAATATACATATCAGAGGTTCCTAAATTATAGATCACGAAACATTTTCATAATGATAAAAAAAAAATTATAATAATTTAAAAAAGTATACTTATAATATACTTATATAAAAAATATACTTATCTACACACTGATATTATGACAATATAATTTGTACTTTGTATAGCTAGAGGTCATTTTCTATGGAATTTTATTCTCATAAGAGGTATATATTCTATAAGGGGGGGTACATAAATATTTTTATAATTTCGGGGGAGAGGAGTAATGTTTAAACATACATTTTATAATGAAAACTAATGTAGTTATATATTTTTTCCAGATTTCCTATATTAAAGGGACAGTAGGGACACAACCCCCTAGATCTCGCAAGATTTTTAATTTTATTTCAGGCTTTGAAATTTTTCAAAAAAAATTATTTTAGCACACAGATATAAAAAAATATTTATAAAATACAATTATTAGGTATATAAAAAGCATAAATATTTAGTATAGATAATCCTATTTGAATTATATTTATTATATATTATAAGATATATCTGCATATGTATATTATGTATATAAATTAATTTTTTTTTTTATAAAATTATAATTATTTAATATTAGGTCCATAGAAATTGATGATATTTTTTGGGAACATCTCAGACGATACTTCTTTAAATTTCAAAAATACCGAAATTTGTTAATAATGCCTTAAATATGATTAAAATAGATAATGAAAAATTATTCTCTAAAGATTTTAAAAATGAAAATAATAAATTAGAGATGGGTTGAACTCAAGATTTAGGTGTCCAACCGAGTTATGAAGTTTAAGAGTGAACCTGAACTTGAACCGGGCTTGTGGTTTGTCGAACCAGAATCGAACTTTTAGTTTTATGTTGAATCCGAACCATAACAAAGTACTTCCTTAAAAACATAAATAAGCAAAAAAAAGAAATGATTAACTTTTTTCAGCGAATTTATATATTTTTATGATCGGTTTATATTATTATTATAGGTCGTTGGATTAGTTTAGTGGCAACTCGTACCCATTCCAAAAAACCTTCGAGTTCGAACATCTACTCAAGTCGTGTACGGTTCAATTTTTCGAACTTCAAACTGTTCAACCACCTCTCATATAAGTCTTTAAATTAAATTACTAAGCATTAACTAAAGGTTAAAAAAATTTTCAATTTTCGATCTCAAGACTGACCGGTTTTTTATTCATCTTTTATCGAGAAAATTGCTCTCAGCTATAGTCCTATCACTTAAAATCATACGTATCGTGTATTTCCATAAATTAATCGGGGGGGGGGGGGGAGTCAATTCTCATGAATCTACTCCGTACGCTCTTTACTTTGTAGGTACTATAGGTATTATAATCAGCACGAAAAAGAGGTCTCTAAAGAACTCTAGTATGGACGCACAACAGTTCAATTTTCTAAAAAGTGTCCAATTTTCATAAAAATATAATATTGTTTTATAACATGGCTCATACCGAAAATGTACGCAGCGTATTACACAAATGAGTACAGATCTCATCAGCTGCTGACCTTTTTAATGTTTGAGCACACAAATAATATTTGGTATTATTGCATAGACTCTCCAAAAATATATTATATCGATTCTATACAGATTGTGTATAATAGGGAATTTATGTAGTTTTTTTTTTTTTGAAAAGCTTGAGTCAATTATGTAGGGCACCAACACTTTTCTTTTTGTGTGTATGTGTGTGCTTGAATCATAAACATAAGACCAAACTGTCTAGGTATTACTTAGTCCAACCTTAAATAAAATAAAAATATCCTTGCAAACACGAAAATTGACCGAGAAAGCGAGTATTTTACATTAAAATAACGTTCCGATATTAGAGAGTTTTTGCACAACATCGGTTAAAAACTCCATTAACGTTATTTACCAAATTATATTTGTGCGAATGCCCTCCGAATATCGGTAGGATTATATGATTATTGTAATCGGTTATTTTGAATAATTTAACGGGCATGGTAAATTGATTTATCGTGCTAAATGATCGATTATTATGACATAGATTATCAATTGTAATCATATTTTTTTTCTGTGTTATCACACATCATATTTTAACAAATTTAATTGATAACAATTATATTTATTAATTATTTTATTTAAATAGGTTTTATTTTTGCGTTTAAGTTTTATGTTTTTCTTTTTATGCACCATTATGGATACAACGTCTAATAAAAAGAAACGTTTAAGATTCCCTACGGAATAAAATTCGAGTCTTTTACGACAAATTTTATGTTATAATCCTTACAATGACGGTGAACAGTGGTCCGTTAATCATAAAAATGTTAATAAACGGTCAAGTAAAAACTTTTCACTTCATACTATAAAAGAGCATGTTCATATTGATTAGGTATGATAAATAATGCGAATATTTAAAAAAAAAAATTAGAACAATAACAAACAAACAATAACGGTATAGGTAATCACAGGCCCGTCATCGATAGATATTTTCCGCCCTAAAGCGACAATTTTAATGCTGCCTTTAAAAACGTTAATAAGCAAAAAAAAAGGTCATCAATTTTTTTCTGACTATATAACAAAAATACAGTATCGTCGTTCCATTGTCGATATTCATATTCTAATTTTGCTGCCCTACACTGAACTAAATATATCTGTGATTTCAAAAAAATATAGATTAGTTTAATAATATGGTTGTTAATATACGTTCAGTAAAATGTTTGTTGATTTAGAAATAAAATATTTGTTAATTTAACAGTAAAATAACAAAACGTATTATTGATTTGACAATATCTTTTATCAATATCTTGAGTAAAATTGTCTAATTGAATAAAAATGTATTTGAATTAACAAATATTTTGCTAATTCAATATTATAAATATATTGTATTTCTTTCTTTCTTTCTTTCTTTCTTCATCTTCGCAGAACAAACGCCCATTTGTTAATCAAAATAGTCAATTTAAACAGATATTTTATTATAATAATAAAATCTGTATTAATTTTACAAATTATTTTTACTAAATTATAACTTATATATTTTATGAAATTTACAAAATGAATTTGTTATTATAAACACATTTTTTTATTAATTTAACAATATATATACATTAAAATTATAAAAATTTTATTATTTCAACAAATATTCGTTCGTTAAAATTTGATTATTGCATATCGTTAATTCTACCGATGATATTTGGTTCAGTTTAAAGCGAAATTTTGCCGCCCTAAAGCATGACTTGCTTGTACCCCAGTGACAGACCTGAGTAATCATAATAGCTGGCTCTGATATCAACGTATACCGTATACGAAATTTACGGTAATGCAAAAACTAGAGTTTCAGTATTATATAGGCCATTTCTCGGTAATTAACCGAACGCGATTTTTACCGTAAAGTTTAGCGTCGTGTGTTATGCAAACAATCAATAACAAAATATAATGTATGTTGTATGCAGACGACGACGAACGATGCAAACTATTCTGCCGCGTGTCCGTGTCCACCGCCTATTATCAGCTGAAGGACAGGGTGGTGGACGGCACGCCG
Source organism: Pemphigus obesinymphae (assembly GCA_025469235.1). NCBI lineage: Eukaryota > Metazoa > Arthropoda > Insecta > Hemiptera > Aphididae > Pemphigus > Pemphigus obesinymphae. Next base: position 42,624 of record JAIPRL010000302.1, on the reverse strand, counting down.
TGCGAACCGGACAAATACGACATCTGCGTGAAGGGCGCGTGCGAAAAGGCGGGCTGCGACCACGTGCTGGGCTCGGACAGCCGGCTGGACCTGTGCGGCGTGTGCGGCGGCAACAATTCCAGCTGCAGACAGGTGAACGGCCGGCACAACACGCTGGCGCAGCAGGGATACTCCAAGGTGCTCCGCATACCGGCTGGGTCTTCCAACCTGGACATCCGGCAGCACGGGTACAACGGGTCCAGCAAGGACGACAATTACCTGGCCCTGGTGGACAGCGTCACCGGCGAGTACATACTCAACGGCAATTACGTGCTCAGCACGTTCAACAAAATCATCGTGTACGGCGGCACGGACATCGAGTATAGCGGATCGGACGCGCCCGTCGAACGTATCAACTCGTCCAGGCCGCTCAACAAAGACGTCACCGTGGAGGTAACCATATTGTATATTAATATATTGCGTACAGTAAAGGCGGGTTCATCGTGTCGTGTTTTGTTGCATAAAATACAATGTTCTAATTGGTTGAACCGTGTGATTACATTGTGGTATACCAAATGGTTTGACGTATTTTTTATCATGCTACCAGAGTTACCAAATGTTACCGCATAGTTTAATATATTCAACATTTTGGCCGTGTGGTTACTGATTTTGATAATATATCGCTAGACGCTGATAGCACAGAAAAAATAAAGATACGAAAGATGATTGTCTCATTATGTACTCTTCCATTCAAATTAATATACATTATACATTTTTTGTAACATTACATAGGTATCTAGACATAATATATAATTATTATTTAATATGCATGTATTTATTTATTATGTTTATCTTCTTTCTATGCTATTAGATATTCTTTAAATAAATACATCGCACACGGTACAATTTTTCTTCTATGCATTTGATAATAATCATTATATTCTTGTAGTTGATATTCATATAATTTTTGTATATTTTTGTAGTGAAATTGTAGTAAAAAACAAATAATAACAAGTTGTAATCAATATTTTATTGAAAACTAGAAACTTAAATTTAATATTTATGTTTTGATAAGGAGTTATACCAGCATATGGGTAACTTGGTAATTATGATAACGTTTGGACATACGGTCATCAAAAGAACGACATGATGAAGTGTGAACCCACCTTATGAATATATTACAGAGAGGTCATACCGTATATTATACATGGTACCGCATGAGGTAGGGCCAAAGAGTACAGAAACATAGTAACCAGATAAGAAGATAAAAATTACCAAACTATTATTATATTGGTTAAACTGTAAAACATGATATTATCTCATAGACATATAGATATAAACCGATAACAGAGAGAGAGGTCCGAGGATTATTATTGTTAGTAAGAAAAGAAGCATAGTTTACGAATCCCATGGAAAAAGGAAATTTCATGGAGTAGGTATAAACACAAAATATTACATAAAAATACCAGCCATAAAACATACACGACAAAAAAGAATCCCGGAATAATAATTCCCAAGACTTTAAGGTAAAATAATACTTCAGGTAGGTTATATAAAACTGACATGTTATTTATTAGCATCAAATACATTCAATTAAATACAATTAACAACAATAAATTAACATCATTGTAAAACCACTAGCTCAAATTAAGTACATCTGAAGTTACAAATTTCTTTATGGTATAGTATACAATAGTAATATGTACTTACTTTTAAAAGAGAACGATTTTTTAAATTTAACATTAACATTTAATTTGAGTAGGTTTTTTTTGGCGGTATATAATATGATAACCAACAATCAACACTACCACAGTAACGGTTACAAAGATATCATTATGTGTTATCAAAAATATTAGACAAATCAAAGTTACCCCACGATATTAATATTGCCCCATTTAACGGTATCAAAATGGTTAAAAATTTAAATAGCCATTCTCATTTTTGTTACCAGATTCACATAGGTACATTTTAAAATTAATTTTGATGTTTAGATTATGATCCTAAATCCAAAATTGACCGAGTTACAGCCGTTTCAAATATTTGGGGATTATTTTTCCGGGTATTATTATTCCGGTATTATAATTCCGGAATTATTATTCCGATTACCGATAAAAAATTCTATGATAATATTGATAATATTAGCATTATATTCCATGACATTAATTTGTTTTTTTCCATGGGATTTGTAAACTATGCTCCATCTCTTTACATAGACATATAAATATATCTATGTCTCTTTCTATGAATGGTTCCACGGCGGCATTGACGGTGAATGTGGGGGACTCAGTTCATATATTTATAAATCTATGTATTATCTAAGACCGTGATATCACAGATTATATGAATACAGATAGGTCACTCGCGATGTAATCAAAAACGTCATTTGGCCACTGATAACTCTGATAACTCCACAGGAATCAGTGTGACCACGATATATATATATACCATAAATTTAAACTTTATTCCCGTGAGACAAACTGAAATCTGTGTTATTTTATTATTATCCATTATGATAACATTAAAAATGATGAATTATTTATACAATAATATTGTATATTAGCAAAATAATTTATATAGTTGTATGTAACTACACTGATAATTGTGAAGCCTATCAGAAGACGGTATTCGACGATCTATTGTTTTCGGGACGAGTGATCCATCTGTATTCATATAATCTGTGGTGATATTATCCATAGATTTATTACCTCATTAAAAAGAAAATTGAAATGTAAACAATGCAAATACGCCAGTCTTTACAGTTTCGCCAACATTATAATATGGGAATTTTTATCTTTTTATCTGGTTACTATGTTTTTCTACCTTTTGACCTGCTTCACGCATCAAGTATTATGGCCACTCCCTGATATATTATGACTATGAGTTATAATATTTATCCATAAGTATAATGTCTCCAATATAGGTGCAAATAGGGTATTACATTAACATTTGGCGTAGAGGGCTAGTGGGGTCATTCTCGGTCCGTGGATCGTGTGTTCGTATTTTCCATTCTAAGCTTATTGGTTTTACAATGATGTGTTTTTTTTTTTTTTTGTGCATGTATGTATATACACGATTTTGAGTAGACACTTTTAGATAAAGAGATTTATTCTGTATAATTGGTTATTTTTAGTACATTTTTCTATTTTTCCCGTAGTTTTCTTAAAGGGCGTACATAAAGAAAAGCTACCAAACATAATGGAATATTATTATAAATTGGATTATCGGAAAATTAAATTCTATCGAAATTTTTCAGAACTGTTTTCCAAATGGAATTTTTTTATCTTTATTTTCAAATATAAAATAATAACAATAAGCGATGGAAAGATCAACCTTTTTGTACTGTTAAAAATGTAGTAAATAAAAGTGTTTAATTTGGGAATGCATTAACCTTTTTGGGGTTATCAAATCGTGACTTCTAATAATAAATGGCCCCTTTCCTTTACAAATCATTGCTACCTTACTAAAGGGGTCTTATAATGTATACCGTACGGGACTTTACAGTTTTGGTCAGGCTACGGTCAGTTACGGAAGCTACAGTCTTTCTATATAGGTCGAAGCCCCCAAATGTCATTCCCAATTTGTGCCTATTACGTTTTTATAATTATTCAAATTTTTTATATTAAGTTCTCTCATAAATATGTTCTAATCGCGAATGGACTAATAAATTGTATTACAATTTTTCTTAATTTAAGATACACCACGTACCGTTGTGATTTTATTTACAATTTTCACAAAAAGAAAAAGAATATATATATAGGTATATAATATATATATAATATATGAATATAAATATATTATATTTATGATTATAAATTTTTTTTTTTAATATACCAATTGATCCAGATTTTTCTTTATATTATATCCGTTGTCCTACAAAAAACATACTATGAATCCGTTAAATAAACTATCAGTCACTGTTTTAACGTGAACCGTGATAGAGTATGATTTAGAAAAACGAGTTTAGAAAAATGTATAATTTTGTACAGAAATCATCAAATTATATATAATATAGAAATATATATTAAATTTTACGTGTGGATTTTTTCTAAAACCAATATGGCAATATTATAATAATGAAAACATACTATTATAATACTCTGAGTGTTGGTTTTTCGTTATGATATATTATATTAATTATAAATATATTAATTTTTTTAGAGTATTTAATGTTTTAATAATAGGTTGCAAGTTATGTCGAATATCAGGATTAATATACACTGATTCGTGACTTATACATTTGTATTTTTATAATAGTTGTTATCCATGGGAAACCTATACGCTCCGGATATTGTATATCAATACACTGTGATGCGAGATGAACGAGATCTATACGTATGGGCACTGACTGACGAATGGGGACAATGCGATAAGATTTGCTCTGGTACCTATATAAAACTATAGTCTATACATTTAAAAGAATGTCATGTTTTACTATATAATTGTCTAATTCAGGTGAACAAACAAGGATTTATATGTGCATCAAAAAAGATACTGGCGAAGAAGCCAGAGGTTATTGTAGTGACCAAGACGCACCACGACCTCCAAAGCAACCGTGCAATCATCATTGCATTATCAAGTAAATTGATTATTGATATCTTCAAAACGAATTAATTAGATGGGTATTGTTCCCAAAAATACACATATTATTAATTTTAAAATTTAACTCATACTAAAATATATTAGTAAATTATTTTAATAATTTGTGATCATTTTAGAACTTTAACCTAAATTGCCTACTTATGTACAGGTGGAAGACTTTAAGTCAGTCCGAATGCTCGGCTCAATGTGGTCCTGGAACGCGGAGCCAGAGTATCGTATGTGTTCAGGAATATGAAAAACGAGCGCCTTCTCTATTACCGGATACTATGTGTTCTCATTTACCAAAACCTTCCAATAGTATTCCTTGTACCGGACAATGTTTAGAATCCAGATGGACGTTCACAGAATGGACTCCCGTAAGTTTAATTTTATCTACATGTTAAATAAAAACATATTTTATTTTTGAAAATACGTTATTTCCAAGTGTTTATTTTTTCTAAGCTATTATACATACAATCTCTTGCTGAACACGATTACATAGTTTTTCTAAATATTCTCTCTTTGTTATTATTATTATTGTTTTAATAAATTTAAATAATATTTAAAATGCATGATTGTTTCCTTTAATTTATGTTTTTATTACTATTCTTGATTATTTTAACAATAAAATTATCATATTAGAAAAACGTAATTACATTGTTACATAATATATGTATTTTGATGTCTATAGTGTTCTAAAACCTGCGGGTCAGGAGTTCAGCATAGAGAGGCACATTGTGTAAATGACAATGGTGAATTGAGGGAAGAAACGTCGTGTAATGGCAGGGAAAAAGTCATTTCCAGAGCATGTGCAACGGAAAAATGTCCTCAATGGTCCATCGGAGAATGGTCATCAGTAAGTTAATTCAAATGAATCATATTTTTTGTATACTTACACAACGTGCTTTTTGTGTTATTATTAGTGCTCAGTCACTTGTGGCAAAGGGCAAATTGAGCGTTCGGTGTGGTGTCGCATGGACAATGGCAGAGTATTAGCTTCTGAATATTGCGGTTCAAACATGCCTGCCACCAAAGAATCATGTACCATGGATCCCTGTCCGGCCTGGACAACTGGCCTTTGGTCTCCGGTAAACATAATTATATTTAACAACACGTATTATTTAATTCCATTAAATAATTAACAATTAAGATGATGATAAAATTATTTTTTTACTATTGTCAAGATGATAATTCAAACAATTTGCGTACTCGTGGATATGATATGGTTTAATGTGCGAAAAACACTAAATTCATTTTATTACATTATCGTTTCTAACTTTTGGGTATCTAATCACGACTCGGGTCAAACTTATAGATATAATATGTCCAATCAAACATAATAATATTATTATCCAGAACACAGATATCAAATAAATATGTTTAAAGGTGCGGTTGAGATGGAACACACTTTTTCTAAACAGTCACTCTATAATAAAGAAATACATTATTATTTATTATTATTATTTCGGTCTTGGCTGTTGGAACAACGTAATTTTCATATTTGTTAGAACAGACAATAGACACTATACCTTTTACATAATACCGATTTTTATACTTTTGTAAATTGATCATCAAATAAATTGTATTTTTACTAAACAATAAACGTATAACGTATATTGTAATCGTTCCTTTTAGTGTTCAGTTACTTGTGGCACTGGTATAGTTAGACGTATGGTGCGATGCAACGTACCGGATGAATTAGCTTGTGCACTGATAGCGAAACCACCCGAAGAAGAAAAATGCATGTTACGGCCGTGTGCGGTAGTGGACGACGAGAGATATGAAAACGAAATTCAGAGTAATACAAACTCCATACAGAGCAGCAAACGCTATACATGGCGAACGGAACACTGGTCCAGTGTGAGTTATTGTGCAAAGTGTACACCATTAGTATACGTTGTATATATACATCGTATACGTACGATGTGACTTTGATGTAGAGATGGGCGATCTGAATCGATCTCTAATGACCGATCTTTTTATGAATCGATCCAATTTTGTAAAGATCGAATCGAATCGAATCGGATCGAAATTTGATAACAATCGTTGAAATTACCGATAGGAGACCATGTACAAACTTCAAAGACGTTATAAAATGTTAATGCACATTTTTTTTTTTTTATTACGTTTTAGTAATTTCTGATTATTTTATAAACGAGTGGTCCAAACTAGGTGGTGTTCCAATATAGCCTACTCACCCCTATTATTATACTATATACTAATTATCAAGGAGTTTTAAAATCGGCTAATTTTTGTAAACTATAAAGAGGTGGAGAGTGGCTATTAAACTAAATTGGTAGTAAAAAAAAAAACTAAATTGATCAAGAATCGACTATTACAAACGATTCTTTTAAGTTACTTTTTATTGGTGTTATAAACATAATAACTTGTTCCAAAAAAGTTAAAATGTAGACATATTTTTTAGTAAAATAGGATTCCGATTTTTTTTTAGATTTATTTTTCAAAAGATCGATCTTTTATTGATGATTCTTTTGTAGATCGATTTTTTTTCCGATTAGAATCGATTCAAAAGATCGATCCACTATCGATAATCACCCATCACTACATAGTTTGATGACTGGCAATATTTTATGGATAATAACGTGTACGCGTGTATTGATCTTTTCCAGTGTTCGGCATCATGCGGAAAGGGTCATAGAAGTCGATCCATAGACTGTATAAATACGAAAACAGGAAAATCGGTTTCGAGAGCACTCTGTAAGAACCAACCGAATCACATCGAAGAGTGTATCGCTCCGATGTGCGTTACGTGGCACGCCGATGAATGGAAAGAATGTTCCGCTGAGTGTGGCCAAGTATGAAAATAAACGAAATCGAAGTAAAACAATGGTATCGCATTTTAACTCGAATCTCGTAATGTTCCGCAGGGATTCGAAGAACGTGAGGTGTCTTGTGTGTCCTCGGTAAGCGGTAACGTCGTGGACGAAACACACTGCGTGGTGCACAAAGAAAAGCCTGAGTCTCGTAGGGCGTGCGAAAGCCACAAGAGCTGTAAGCCAGTTTCGGCTTGGAGAACGGGACCGTGGGGAGAAGTAAGCGATTGTCCGTCAAATATCGTCAATACACAACAATACCAAAGTGTCCAGAAATCATTTTCAAATATATTCGATTTTTCTTGTACAATATGTTCGTTTACTCTACGCCTCTATTGTGTTTCAGTGTTCGGAAGTGTGCGGGGGTGGCGTAAAAGAAAGGAAAGTGGTGTGTCAATCGTTTGACGGAACGAGAGAATTGTTCGACGAAGAAAGTTGCGCGGAATCTAAGCCGATTTCGTCTATTCCGTGCAATGAACAACCGTGCAAAGCTCAACCGAAATATGTTACAATAGTTTGGAACTATGGAGAATGGTCAAAGGTAAAAACCATTCGAAATTTTTCCACGTACCATACAATATAAAATGCATTAATAATTACGAGATTTACAAACATTTAAACATGTCCAATTATATCAAATTGTCTACTACATTTACTACAATATTTAAAAGTTTTTTTTTTTTTTACTAAAACAAGACCTATACTTAAAATCCCCGAGTGACCAAATTAAATCCTAGTGAAATATTTTTAAAATTTAGTATAGTATGTATATAATGATCAGATTTAACATGAAATCACTTAAAACACCAGGAAAATGTGTTGACAATTATATCACATATAGTATGATAATAAAATGATTATATAAATTGTTATTTAATTTAAATCCTCTTTAGGCAACCATTGAATAGTATTATTTCTAAGTCGATAATGTACCTATTTTACAGCATTAAATAATTCTTTGTTAAATTAGACCCATCGTATAATATTTTACCAAAACTTTGACGTACTGCTTAAAAATACTAAGTATATTCTAAAAAATTGGAAATCATTTTGAAAATATTATAGTAAAACAAGACGTGTAGACTTCTAATAAGAATAAAAAACAAAATATTGATAAGATAAAATATGGCACGTTTAATTGAGCGATAATTTATGTGAAATCTTATCTTTGCAAGTATTTTGCGAAATTCTATTAATAATAAATACATCGTATACGTGTTCAAATGTAATTTATATAATTTATATGCATATATTAATATTACATATTGCATATAGGTACTAGCGATCGTATATTATATATTATTATATATCATCAGGCATTTATAATATTGTAATTACTCTTAGAAATATGAGTTGTTATTATATCAAAATTGTAAATTTAATAGATATTTTCAAAAAACTCATAAAATATTATGTATAAAGATATTTAAATATATAGCTGTTTAAAAGATAAGTGTGTACTTACAAACTACAAATTGTTAAAAAATAAAAACGTATTTCTAATATTGTTATTTCCGTTACAATATTTCTATACACATTCCTCGTAAATAGAATTTAAATGTATGTAGTAATAAAGATAAACAAATAATACATAGATTTTTAACTCGTTAAATACAAATACACATTTTGGTTTTTGAAACTTGCGACAGAAATTAATTTTCTACAAAGTATAATAAATATAAGCGCCAAATTTAAAATAAAATATTATCTAAATAAGTATATATTATTATAATATGCCAATCGAAAAAATTAAATGCCGAATAAATATATTTTATTTAAAATTGTATAATATACAATAATAACATGGAAATGTAATAACTATGGTTGATATTTAAATTGTTTTAGAAGTACCTGCACTATAACATTATGAAAATGCATTTCTATACGGAACAACATCTTAAATATGTTAATGTATTCAAAGTGAAATGTTTCGTTTAAAACGGTATTATACATGAGTACATGGCCTATCGGATTTATATTTCGTTGATTATGACATATGTTTCGAGTGAAATTCTATACGTATTATAACGCAAATAGATATTAGCCACCTAGAATTTCAAATATTTGACGTTTTTTTTTTTTTTTTGTGAATTTACCGATTGAAAAACAGCTGAGACAAAAGTGCGATTACTGGTGAATTATCGTCAAATATAAATAACAAATTTAGTTATTCAAATTCAACCGTTTCCTACAAGGTCGTGTACCTATCTATAGTCGTGTACTCGTATTTTATTTAAACTCACAAAAACACGGATGCGGTATTAGATATTTTAATAACTATTAATCAAATATATTGTATCCCAACTATACCAATAGGTGGTAGCTGTATGTTTTTAGAAAAGAAAAAAACCGATTTATAGTATATAAATTCCGTATAAATCCAACTACTTGACACGCACGATCCCGAGATATAACGTTTCATTCCCCTTGGATCTGGGCCCCAATATGTATATATATATATATATTATATTCACTAGTTTTGTAAAGAATAATATTATACGAATAAATGATCAAATATAGTATAGGTATCCAGAATTGATACTTCGTAATAAAAACATTTATTCCGAATATTTAATTGTATTTTAAAAAATATTTTCGATCGTGGCATTCTATATATTATAAAATAATGTGCACTTTTTAATAATAACATTTAAATTCCAATGTTTTGACGACTAAACGAAGATTTTCAAAATTCTAAAATATGTTACATTTCGAGGAAAAGTATTCGAACTTGAATAATTTTTGTGGTATTAAATAATTTTACTTTATTGTGTTTTTTTAAAATTTGAAAAATCGAGATACTATTTAGTATAAATATAAAGTGTTATACAATTTATCTACTATTTTATTAAATTTATGTAAGTATTTTAAATGCATACCAATTATATTGAAATTTTTTAAATTACTTTTTTTTACCAAATAAATCATATCAATTTATAATAAAACCATTTTATTTTACTTAGGTATAAATAATTTTATTTTGTTGATTTAAACAAATCAATTTGTTTAATCAATTTGATTAATCAATTTGTTTAATCAAATTGATTTTTCAAAAACATAATCAGATTATACATTATTTATCATGACGTTTTCTCTTGAAAATGCGTTTCACTCACATTAGTTATATAATCATAATAGATAATTATTGAAAATTATGATTTTATTATAAATGGGTTTCTAAAGTCCCGTTTACCACTAACGTGAAAATATTTTGAAAAATTAAGTTCTGCTCGTTCGGGGTTATTTTACAATTGGCCCGTCTATAAAAGTCACTAAACGTTTGTCTGTTGTAAATTATTTAGGTACTTTTAAACTTATTGAATAGGTACTTATTTGAAAAATATAGATTATATTATAATTTATAATATAGCTGTACATAAAAGTATTTAAATATAGTATTTAGATTTCAAAGACATTTTCAAAACTATTATTAGTGTAGCATTGAAATTTTTTTTTTCAAGTATTTTTACAAACTATTTTTAAATGTTTTGACTGAACAAAACATTAATATTCATAAAATTGCTCCTTATAACAAATTCGTTATTACCTACCTATATTATTTTTGTTCATAATATACATATATAAACATTTTATAAAATGATCGAGAACTTAAAATATAATATATCATATACGGAGGAGCTCAATTCAAAATACAATATAATCTTTTTGCAGTGGTCTTAGTTAATTTAACGAAATACAGTTTTTACTACAGGCACTAATATTATTATAAAAATAGTAGATATACTAAACGAGGGGGAGTTGTTCTATATTCTAACATAAATCGACTATAATTACATTTAAAAATGTAAATTTTCACGTGATCCAAAAAAAGTTCAAACGAAACGTTTTCACGCAGTAATCCAAGCTTAAAAGGCGCATAACCTCGCGCAAAATGAATATATTTTGTAAAAAAAAAAAAAGACGAAAAGCGAAAAACGAAAAACGAAAAAATGGGAAATTCGTAAGAACGAAAAATTTTTTTAAATAAAACCCCTTCCGTCGTTATGTTTGTCCGCTATTTATTTATTTAATTATTAATTTTTGTGTGATTTGTGACTTGTGTACAGTGTAACGTAACGTGCGGCAAGGGACACCAACACCGGCAGGTGCAGTGCCAGAACAACGAGGGTGCGTCACTGGCGGCCGACCGGTGCGACGGGCTGGAGAAACCGGTGGCCGTGCAACCGTGCCGGACGTCCGTGCCGTGCGCGGGGCCCGCGGTGCCGGTGGCGGCGACCACGACGACCGGGCCCACGGACGGACCGTGTGGCCCGCACCGGACGTGCGCCGCGGCCGACCACTACGTTTGGTGGCCGGACGCGTGGCGCGAGTGCTCGCACACGTGCGGCAAGAAGGGCCGGCAGACGAGACGGGTGTACTGCCATCACAAGGCCACCGGCAGAAAGGTGAAGCGCAAGCACTGCGACAGGAAGTCCCGGCCGACCAGGAGGCGCAAGTGCAACCAGCGCCGGTGCGTCGGTTACGCGTCTTGCGCGGACGTCCTGAGAAAACAGCCGGCGACGGCCACCGCCGGCGCGCCCGACAAGGACTATGTGCTGAACGTGCTCGGACGCAACGTGTCCGTCTACTGTCACGGCATGCGGTCCGGCAAACCCGTCGAGTACCTGACCCTGTTCAAGGACAACGAAAACTATTCCGAAATCTACGAACAGAGGTGAATCTCGAGAGTTGGTTTCCGCCACGATATATAGATTAAAAAATATTATTGGGATGGACCATAGATAATAAAAGAATGGATAGGCCATAAGAGTTCATCACGCAGGAATGAACATTTTAAGATTTTGAGGTTACTTGGGTTTTGAAAATATAAAAATATATATTAAATAAAATAATAAATTAAAACTTAAAAAGTAATCGTACATGCATTCGTATTTATATGTATTATCTATGCTGTGAATTACAATTTATGATAAAACCCCTTGTTGGAGTGAAAACGCTATAAAAAGCAGTCTTTCTCTCTTCTCCATTCTGAACCGTGACCCCTTGTTTAGTTAATGTAGGCATGGCCTATCCATTATTTTATTATCTATGGGATGGACGCGCACACACATGAATTTGTTTGTTATTAATACTATAGGTTTATCATATTTTTATCAATCCCGTGGAAAAAATATTAATTTAAACAAAAAAAAATAGAAAAGATTAAAATGGAAAGTTCATAGAAAATTAGAGGCATTACACAAAAGTATTAAATATTGTTATGTAGATGGAAAACATTACAAACGATTAGACTTATTATATTATTTAGGGACAAAATATTTTAAAGAAACATCGAAATTTCTAAACGAAAAAGATACTAATAGACTTTCCGAATGAAACAATTTTATTTTTTACTATTTAATTTTTTATAAGGCAATTTCATTAAAAACTGTGTGAATGATCTTTAATTTACATTATTTTTTTTAACTTTTATTGCCATCGGTAGTATTAAAATAAAAATAACACGATTTGTACCATGATAAACTAGTTGATAACAACCGCGATAAAAACAAAACCCCAAAATACGGCATATCACGTCATTTCTTTTCCTGCGAAGATACGTATCAGTACGTATGGACCCGGACTCTGGACCAAAACCATCTATTGTCATGCATATTGTGCTCTCCTTTTCATCAACATTTTCAAACTATATTTTACTCTTCTGAAAATATTACAAATTATTATAACTACTGAAATGCGTGACATGAAATACCCATTAAGGATGAATTTTGACCTAATATTATAAACACGTAACACGTACAAATTATAATGGGTTTTTTCAAGTGGTTTATCGTTAAACCTATACATATATCCATTTGCACGTTTAATGGGACTAGATGAGTAGATAAAAATTTTTACGATGTCTATATTTACTCTCATATTTATGTAATTAAATTGTTTTATTTATTTATAAACAAATAAATTATACCTTACTTAAAGAGTATGGGTGTGATTTTTAGATTAAGAGGACGCCCGATATTTATGAGCTTAAGTATTGGTAAATTTTATGTAATTTTATAAAAAAAAATGTAAAAATCCAGCAATTAAAAAATATTTTAATATATTTTAAAATAATTTTGTGTTATTGCCATTTTTTTATTGTTGTATAATCACTTTTGTTCAAAAAATATGTTTATACATTTCTTATTTTTATCATCTTAAAAATGTCATAGAAAGATGAAACAGAAAATAAATGATAGTTAATATATGTAAACATTTTTTTAAAAACATTAATAACTACTTAAAATTTATAAAAAAACCATTTTTTTAACAATCTTCATAAAATGTATGGACATATTATTTTTAGACATTTCAAATATAGGTCAGACAAGAACACAGAGTACTAAAAAAATGTTGTAAGCTATCATTTGTTTTTGTTTCATATTTTTAACCTGTTTATAAGTTGATAAAATGAAAAAATGCTAAAGTTATTTTTTCATTGGACATTTTTAAGTGTAACGTCCTCTTAATAATTACATATTTACATAATATACGTTAGTATAAATTATAAGCAGTTCATTAACTGCATTAATGGTTTTGTTTTTCGTAATCTTTTATATACAAAGTCTTCAAAACTGATAGCATTTATATTTGATAATATGATTTTCGAAATTCATTTTAGTCAAATATTTGTCAAGTTTATCTGGTAATCTACTAGTGCACTACTATATTCGAATTTTTCAATCTTTCATAATAGTAAAATGATATTGTTCAATCAAATTATTTTCTAAGAGTATTTTTTGCTCAAATGTTTCGATAACTTTTTATAGCTTCAATCACTAAGTTTCTGCTTAAATCCAGCCCGGGTACCCATATAATATAATCAAAAGGAGTGCACAGAGGAAGGATGATGCGGGAACTGACTGCTTAAAATATTATAATGCCTGGATGACTCCCATTCTTGAATGTCTGCTGTATAAATTAATACAAAAATCATTCAAGAAACAATCACAAAGTAGGTGGATAATCCGGACCTACTTGTAGTATATAGAAATATTTTGGGCCCACTATTGCACTTTTGAATGTATTCGCTTAAAATGTTTATAAATTTAATTTTCTCAAAAATGTTCACCAGTTACGCCTAATGAATAGTTTTAGGAACAACCACTTGAGCGTTGTACCATATGCTTTATAATGTAGACAATAATATAGAACTGAGAATCTTAGGTTGTTTTACTTATATATACTATTATTACTACTATTATATAAATATTATCATTAATTTATTATATTATAATCAATGGTATATTATTCATGAAAGAAATAACAATAAAATTACTTAATACGAGCAGGGTCGTCCCAAAGGGATGGGACATGGGGGGGGGGCGTCTCACCCCCTTACCACGGAAAGGAAAACAGTCGGAAAATTTAAGTTCAGTCGGTAGAAAAAAAGTCGATACTCAATTTTTTTTTTTGCTCATCACGTTTATGAAGTATTTTGTAATTTTAGGTTTTAATTTTTTAATTATTAGGATTGTAGTCGACAAAATGGAAAAAAAGTCGATTATATAAACTGTTCTGTGTTCGTTAAAATTTGCTTTGTTCTTTATGTACTTGACAATATATATTTTTCGTGCATACCTACCCCTGCCCAATATATTTGGCGATGGATCCAAAAAGGATACAATCTGGATCCCTAATAAAAACTTACTCGGCCAATATATCCAATTGTGTTTACAGGCTCAAAGATCCAGGAACGTGTCCATTCAACGGTGAACGCCGTCAAAACTGTCCGTGCGACAACATGCCCGTACCATTGTCCGGACTGACAGTGTTCCACAAGATCCGTTTAAACATCACTTCGTTAAGGGTCGATAGTAAGTGCAACGCGCGAATGTTAAATACGAAATGATTTTATAGAAAGCCAATAATATGTTCTCGAGAAATGTCTGACTGATATTTTGGAGGGGCAAAATCAGAATGACAAATAGGTACATCGCATATTTTATTACGGATCTTAATATATTATACTTGGCGATTCAAATGATACCTATACACTTTTAAGGTATACATTTTAAATACTCTTTTTCGAAAGTAATTATTCCTTGAAACACTAGGTATTGTGTGTACTATTTTAACGTAAACAATAATATCA
Source organism: Pemphigus obesinymphae (assembly GCA_025469235.1). Classification (NCBI taxonomy): domain Eukaryota; kingdom Metazoa; phylum Arthropoda; class Insecta; order Hemiptera; family Aphididae; genus Pemphigus; species Pemphigus obesinymphae. The sequence continues at coordinate 27,138 of JAIPRL010000302.1, read as the reverse complement.
GATGAAAATTGATCGTTTAATATAATACGTATTATATATAAATACATTTATCAAAAAAAAAAAAGTATCAAACTCAAATACACACTGAACCAAATATCATTGGTAGAATTAACAATAATTGCAATAATTCAATTTTAACAAACGAATATTTGTTGAAATAATGTGATTTTTACTATTTTAATGTATACATTGTTAAATTAATAAAAAATGTGTTTACAATAACAAATTTATTTTGTAAATTTCACAAAATATATAAGTTATAATTTAATAAAAATAATTTGTAAAATTAATAGGTACCGATTTTATTATTATATTAAAATATGTTATTAGATTGAAAAACTATTCTGTTTAAATTGACTATTTTGATTAACAAATGGGAGTTTGTTCTATTAAGAAGAAGAAAGAAAGAAACACAAATATTTTTTAATTCAAATACATTTTTATTCAATTAGACAATTTTACCCAAGACATTGATAAAAGATATTGTTAAATTAATAATATGTTTTGTTATTTTACTGTTAAATTAACAAATATTTTATTTCTAAATCAACGAACATTTTATTGGACGTATATTAAAAACCGTATTATTAAATTAATCTATATTTTTATTGAAATCGCAGATATATTTGATTCAGTGCACGATTGTTCGTATCCCGAGTACTATATTTATATTATTATTATTATTATTATTATTTGTCGCTGATATTCGAACATATTTCGTTTCTAAATACTTTTAAATAATTTCTATATTATATTATGGTTAATAATTGTTCACAATGTTTACAGCTAAAGATTATACATATTCCAAGCAAATCAAAGGCAAACCCATACCGTTCGGTGAAGCTGGTGACTGTTACAGTAACTCAAAGAGAGGTTGTCCGCAGGGAAGATTCAGCATCGACTTGACGGGAACTGGTATGAGAGTATCGCACGACACGACATGGGTGGGCAAAGGGACGAACACGTCATTTTGGGTGAACAAGATAGAGGTAACGATAAAAAAAAACGATATTATATTGTTATTAGATGTTATCGAAGTATAAATCTCTGTCATTTACCTACTTTCGGAAATTCCTTCTTTCGTTCATTATGAACAGTGTCGGGATTGTATTACCTACTTCTCGTATATCTCAGATTTTCTCCGAACAAAATGTCTCTTTAATCCCGTTTCAAATCGTCCATGTTTTAATACGTTGATTTTTATTGTTATTACTACTATATTTTTTTTAAAAAAGGCCTTACACAGACAATCGACATTCTTCGTGTACATAAACTAATACGATACAATTATGCCGGCTATTAATTCCAGTGCCTACCTGAGAGGTAAAAGGATCCAAATATATAAGTACTTATTTATTTTTTTTAGTTAAGTACATTGTTTTCTTATGTAATTTGTAGTCCGCGTTTTTTATTCCTATGTGAACAAATATTTAAACACAAAAATGTATATTTACTTCCAGTATTAGTAATTATTACTATATATATAAAAAAAAAAAAAAAATCAAATAACAAAAATCCAGAAAGACTTTAAATTATACCCATAAATATACAGTGTAATAGTTAGTATTGACATAGTGGATAATGGAGGGTAATTTGGCGAATTGATTTTAACTGATTATATGTTATCAAATAAATTAGTTTTCTAATATAATATATACAAGGAGATTATAGACATTTATTTTAATTTTCGAAGCTTGTGATTATAGAGATATGTGATTTTCTGTTATAATTTTTCTCAAAACGACCGTTTTAATAATTTTCAACAACCATCTGCCGTAAGAATTTTCAAATAATTCTAATTATACATTAATTATTTAATAATCTTTATCGGATAGCAATATTTACATGCATTATTTCTATGTGTCACTGGTTAAATTAGTACCTATTATTGCGTGTTTCAGAATAATAATTGTTATAAAGTATTATTATGTCGGGTAAGTTGGTGGGGGTAAGTTGGCGATCATTGTCGAAATATAAAATGTTTCCTTTAGCTACTTATTTTTTCACAATAAAAATAAGTTTGTTATCAGATATAGTAAAAAAGCCAATATATTATTATTGTTTTTTCTACTAAAATGTTTTATTGTTCTGAAGTAAATACATTTATATTTTTTTTTTAAATAAAAAGTATATTTTTATTAATTTGTAAAAATATTTTGATATCTATTTGTTACAAATTAATAAATTTTGTTGTTCTAAATTTTAATATGAATTTTAAGCTATTTCATACATTTGGTATACGACACAGATTCAATGTAAGTACCTACTTGTATATAATATTTACATAATGCTAACTTACCCCAGCAATATGTCAACTTATCTCACCTATAGGGTAAGATGGCGATACCATAAGGTTTTTTTTTTAAAAAAATTAAAACATATACCTACTTAAAATAAAAATGTAGATGTTATAATTTTTTAAATATATTATTAGGAACATAATAAAATATACTTCCAAAAATCAAATATCGAACATAATTAATAAATCTTTTATAATTGTTTAAAACTCAAGGTCACAAACTTACCCTTCTTTCATCTACTCATTATTTAAAAAATACCTAGTAAATTGTATCGAATTACAATATAGAATTTCATTTATCGTGTTTCATTTGACACCAGTTTTATCATGATATACCTATACTAAACAATTTAAGAAGTTATTAAACTTTATAAAATTAAAATTAAGAGAAAGCTATACGCTCTTAAAAATCCACCGAACAACATAATCTCGTACTTTGTGCATCGCAAAGGCTAAAATAGTCGCATAGGTACTATATAATTACTTTTCAACTTTTATACCTTTAAACACAGGACTATGTTTTACCTGAATCATTTTCGTTTAATTTTCTAATATATATAGGTATTCGTATTATTATAATTTTTTACCTTTATAATGATAAGCCATTAAAGATTAACAATAAGTATCCAAAAACTCATCTGACTAAATGTGGATAAAGATTTCCTCTTTAGTTATATAATTGTATATACCTATATAGGTATTATGTAGCAATATCAGTTATTAATATCGTTTTGAAAACAATCTACGGGATACGCAAAGGTCCATCTTTGTAGAACGCTACACCGAAATTTTTCAATGAAAAACTTGCATTGTCATTTTTAATTGTTATCAACTTCCAAACATGTTAGAAAGAAATATTAAACAAAAAAATTAATTATAGCTTACACCATTATATAGCAACTGATAGAGTAGTTTTTTGATATATACCTTTTTACACATTTTATGAGCGGTTAAAATTATTTTTAAAGATTTTTTTAATTACTCGTAAGTCGTGTAAAAATACATTCATCAAAAATGGACTCTATCAGTCACTAGATACTGTTGTTCTTTATAATTTATTTTTATTTCATCTTTCTTCAATATTCTAAAATTGATAAAATTAAAAAATACTTAAACATGTCTTTTTAACAATTATTATCGTGATTACACGACAATTAATATTAATAATGGTATTGACACAAGACTATTTTTACATGACTTTAAAAAAATATTCGAATACTATTAAATAATATTAAATTGCTGGATTTTAAATTAATTTTTTTTCCACCAAAATTTCATATACAAAATATCTTAAAAATCGGGTGTGTGGTATCCTCGTAACAATATAGTAAAACACGTTCATTTTCTAAGTATAGCTTCTCTTCTAGTAATCTCAGAATCAAAATTTAAACAAAACATTAAATATGAAGTTGTTTACTATATCCGAGCGTAGAGTTAAATTTTTTGACTAAAATAATATTTTTTAAACTTTTTTAGATGATGTTAGTCTTATTTTTTATTTTTCTGGACATTAATTTTTCGACTAGAAGACTTGATACAATCGGTACATAACACATAGGTACCCATTTTCCAGTAATACCATTTTATCTAGTTGGTACTTTTGAGATATACGTCATTTATCGATTTTTCAACTCTTTATTTTGAAAATTAATTTTTCAATCATAGATTTTGAGATTTTAGATGGTAAAATATATACTTAGGTATTATATAAAGTTCTCATATTTATATAGGCCAACAATTACAATTTATTTTATATATAATTATTATTTGATTAAATCATAGAAAAAAATGTAGTTTATCGAAAAATGGTTCATATTTTGCAGTAGCATAGCTAACATGATACAACAAAAAATAACATCCAATACTTGTAAAGTTATATTAAATAGACATTTAAACATCTTTCAAATGTTAATTTAAAGAGGATGCCACACTCATTCAAAACAAGACAGAAAACATCTTCACGCATTTCCAATGCTATAGATTGTATAATAATTATTATAGGACCAAAAAAAAAAAAAGAGGTAAGAACATAAACTATGATCGTATGCCAGATTTTTAAATTATATTTAAAATTGTAATTTATGTTATACAATTTTGAAAATGAAATTTTTTTATGTTTTTCAACAGTTTATAGAATATGATAGAATTAATTAATCACAAAACGCTGGTGTACAAATAATCATAATGTATGTTCTCATCTTTCTATTGGTATCAAAATCATTGACCTACGATAATTATTCATTGTGTACTATTGGAATTGCGAAAACACTTTTCATGTTTTTATAACAACTGATATCATGATTACACAATAATAAAAGTCGCACCTACAAACAATGGAATATTTTTAAACTACTTTCAAAAAATATTAAAATATTTTTAAATTATTAAATTTTTATTTTTCATACAATTTTACAAAAATTGCCTATACAAAACCCATAAAAAAACGGGAGTGCCGGATACGTATTAAGAAACATAGTATAGGCAATTTAAATTACTTATTGTGTCGGCAGCCTAATGATTTAAAAATATATTTGAAATAATTTTCATAATTAAAATGACCTTACGGGAAAAATGATAGCACATTGAAAAAATTACGTATTTTAATAGATTATCGGATTTGAGTTTTGAACTTGTATAGTGATTTTAAATATATTTTCACCTATAGAATACTGTGAAATAAGGACAAAAACGATGGTTTTTCTTAACAATAATTACAAATGATTGAAAATATATTTTATAAATCTAAGTTAAACATAACTTGTAGTTATACATTTCCTTTAACTTAAAAAATAAACTGTGATAGTTTTTTTTGTAATGTGGAATTTCGCATATAAAATAGTACTATTTTTTTTAAACTAAAATTGATACATTTTAATTAAGATGTATCAGGCCCTATAATATTACAAAAAAAAATTTGATTACATTTGCCCGTTCGAAACCCCTCGAAAATATGACGTCCTATGTTTTTAAGGGGTTCTATATAGGCAATCTTAAAATCTTTTTAGATAAATGAAAATCTATAATAGTTGAAAAATATTTTGTAAGTTATTTATTAAACGATCCCGTACCGGTGTAATTTTTTTTTCATTGTTTCGGTTTTTATTTATTCATAAAATATCATCAAAAATATTGTTTTCGTATTTCTCAATTTTGGTAGGTATAACTATAAAATATTGTGGAATTATAAAAACAAAATACAATAATACTGACAGTGTTTATAAAGTATTGTTTCATATTTCTAAGACATTTATTTTAGTCTACAAAATTGAGAATGCTATAATGTGAATTTTTCGTTATAAATGTGTAGATGCGTCACGTTCTCTTGTAAAAAAAAAGTTCTCAGTGGTAGCTCGTGTGTGGGGGTGACGGGGAGATCGCTCCCCTCTAAAATTGTTACAAATTACTTATTAGCAAGTTGACACTAATTTAAATATTAACAATATTATTTATATTTACATTGTAATGTATTTTCAATATATTATTATCGAAAGTAAAAATTTTTAAAAATGCATGTGGACTGCGGAACAATATGGAATAAGTTAACGTGTATTTACTGTGTGTTCGTGACGCGTGCACATTTCAATATTAATTCTGTATTATTTATTTAATCAATTATTTTATTTTTGGTGTATGCATAAATATTATTATAATATAGTAGATAAAAATTCAGTATATCATAATAACAGAAAATTGAAATAAAACAACTTGGAAGACCTGTTCAGTGAAATGAAAGATAGACTCTTAAATTTTGGTTATAAAAAACGTACTAGTTTTATTATATTATTATTATTTTGGTTTAATAAATATCTTTCAAATTGGTACACATACATAATTAATATTGTATTCTATATGATTTGGGGGCGTTCAAGTATTACGTCAGCACATTTTTGGCCTTTTCAAAACCCCCTCCACCCCCTTGCCAGTAAATATCCGACCCCCCTACTTTATTACGTCAGCATATGTCCGACGACCCCCCTCCCGCTATTAAAAAAAATATATAAAAACTTTCCGAATTTTATACGAATTAATTAAAAATAAATGAAAAATTTTGTTACATATATTTTGAATTTTATTTTACACATTTTGATAAAAATAAGTACATATTAATGTATATATTTTTATTTTATTTTTTTATTACTGCTGACATTAGCATGGTTCTACCCCCCCCCCCCATCTCCTTGTCAGAAAATGTAAGCACACGCCCCCCCCCTCACTAGGCACTTACGTAATACTCGAACATTCTCTTTTCGAAAATGAAAAATTTTTAATCGACCTCCCACTTTCAAAGCCCACGAGCCGCCACTGCACTGGAGTTCTCCCGAAAAGTTTGAAAAACGGAACTAGGTCGTTTTAGCCTAGATGTGGGAAATCGCTCGTTATTTCTTTTACCGCTTTTTTTCGAAATACAATTTTTACATTTACATAATTGGTTGGAAAAATAACGAAAATGCGTATAAATTATTTACAGGAAAACACCAAAATAGCGGGCAGATGCGGCGGTTACTGTGGAACGTGCGTGCCCGGCCAAGGATTAACGCTAGACGTGGTTACGCCGTAAAGACAATCGTTGCGACGAACATCGAACGCAAAGTATTATATACGGTATACCGCGCGCCTCTGCTGGCGAGGACTTATACTCAGTCTTCCGCGTACATGAAAATAATATATATTCATAGTTTATCGTTTACGGTCGGTTACCGAAAATGCTTTCGGTATACAAAACGCGGTATAGTAACACTACACTCAATACCTACGTAGGATATTTAATTTTTCATTATTATTCATTATATTACGTTCAAGTATATTACGTCAGCAAATTTTTGGCCTTTTTAGACCCCCTCCTCCACCATATCAGCAATTGTCAGCATGTATCCGACGACGCCCCCTTTATTAAAAAAAAAAAATAAAAAATTTCCGAATTTTATACGAATTAATTAAAAACAAATCAAAAATTTTGTTACATATTTTGTTATTTTATTTTACATATTTTGATAAAAATAAGTACATATTTTGATTTTTTTTTTTTTTATTACTGCTGACGTCAGCATGGTTCTAACCTCATCCCCATCTCCCTTGTCAGCAAATATAAGCACATGGCAGACCTCCCCCTTCCCCCTAGACGCTTACGTGATACTTGAATGTCCTTAATGAATTTTTTCTTATTTATTTATTTATTTATATTTTTCGTGCGATTATTCTTGCGAATACTATATATACCTAGAGGGCGTTCAAGTATTATACGTCAGCACATTTTTGGCCATTTTAGATCCCTCCTCCTTCTTGTCAGCAAATGTCCAACGATCTCCCTCTGTTAAAATGAAAATAAATAAAATTTCCGAATTTTATATAAATTAATATTAAAAATAAATGAAAAATGTTGTTACATATTTTGATAAAAATAAGTAGGTACATATATATTTTTTTTTTTTACTGCTGACATCAGCATAGTTTTATCCCCCCTCCCCATCCCCCTTGTCAGCAAATGTAAGCACATGAAAAACCCCCCTCTTCTTAGGAGATTACGTAATACTTGAACGCCCCCTACGACGTGCCATTAATATAATAATATATCCACTATTATTAATTGTTATTATTACTATCTATTACTATTAAAATTAACTAAAAGTGTTTATTTTTACAAAGCAAATATCTATTATTATTATTATTATTTTTTTTTTTTTACAAATTTTCGACCGATATACCTAATAATATATAAGAGATGTGTCCGATGAGAATTTACTATATTATATTCTCAAGAGTAGGTATAACCACTCGAAAACGACAAATCTCCGTAAGATCCTATATTTCATAAGCTTAATTAGAATGAAATGTTTTTAGATCGTTTATTTTCAAAATTGAATTTTTTTTTTCTTACGTATTTATCTTATTACATTTTGAAGACACGCGTTTTAAATTCAAGAGATTCTATTAAACGGTTCGGAAATATTCTCGATTGAATCTAAAAACGCTCTCGTGCACAATCATTTATTAATAATACCTACGATAGAACCTTTTCATTCTAAGCCAGCGAATTTTGTACATATTATACGTATACGATTATTTTAAACTTTCAATCTATCGTACTGCCATTTCAATTTTAACGTGCACTTGCATTATATTTATCGAATCGACAATATATTTAATATTGTGTTAATATTTAACAGTAGGTAAGCCGTGTAAACTTTTATCATTGGAAGTACAACGCCTATTTTACACTATATATACCTAATATAAGAATTAACAATGTTACACAATATAGCGTAAGTCAAGAGAACGTACGGTTTTCAAGGGGTCGTACATGGGAATTTTAATTAATTTTTAAAGAAAATTGAAAATTGAAAAACATTGCTCTACTTTATAAAGTTATGTACAAATAGTTTTCTATCCTTTTTAACTTTCACCATTTTAAATTATTGCATCATCTCAAAAAATTTAATAACATGTTTTTACTCGTATATTAAACTAAATTACATGTACCAGTTTTATGAATATTTACGAATAATTGTTGCTATTTGTACAGTTTTACCGATTGATCGTTAAAAATGTCAACATTTTACAATATATATACATGCAATATAGCTTATAAAAAATGAAAACAAAAACCTGTGATAAAATATCGAAAACATCATTCTCTATTATATTCGATAAAATGTTATACTTATATATTAGTATATATAGTGGAACCTTGATAACTTGAACCTCTATAAGGTGAATTTTCAATAACTCGAAGGAATGCCTTGGCCCCTGCCTTACAATATATGATATATGTGATCATTTTTTCGATAATTCAAATTTCGCTAACTCGGATTTCTCGATAAGTCGAAGTAATTTTGGTTGAATTTTGGTTTATAACTTGAATTTTTGTTCGATATACATTACCGAAAATTGCTGAAATAATATAACACGTACATACCTTGATAACTCGATGACGATGAATTGCCCTTGTCTAAAACTACTCTCGCCCAAGCATTAGATGGTTTACAGGTTGTACGTAACGTAAATATATTATTTAGTATAAGAACAACGAGAAATTCTAGACGAGATTTTTTTCGCGCTAAACGTAATTGAAAACTTTACAGATGGGTCCTTATCAAACAATAAAAAATATCCGATTTCTTTCAAAAATAGTGCTACTTTATTTATCACATTATATGTATTTTTTTTATTACATACAATTTACATACATATTTATTATTACTTTATAATTTTTATAGAATACTTTTTTTTTTAATTTTTATACAATATACATACATACAATATACGTTTATTAGTAAATACGTAAATAAATAAAATTATAAAATGAAGTCTTTATGTCGTTTAAAAAATATATTTTCGATAATTCGAATTTTTTTTTTTGCCCCCAACCGATTCGAGTTACCGAGGCTCCACTGTATATTATATACGGATAATTCTAGCAATAATCTATATATGAAGTACGAAACCATGTTTAACGACCGATTTTCAAAGCTACGGCGTCCTTTTATATTGTGCTAATTAATGTAGTTAATTATTAAGTCTATATACAATATTAACGATAATTTTGACTAGTTTGCATACTATATAGTTAAGTCAATCAAAGTCGGTCTATGTGTGTTCAATTTAATTTAATTTTTGTATATTTTCCATGTTATTAAATAATAAGTTTATAATATTGTGCCTATTTTACCACAATAACGAAAAGGCCTATTATTTATGTAATTATTATATAATTGGTCAGTATTAAGAACGATATTTTAATCTGATACGAACAAAGACTTCCTTTTTATTTTATTATTATTATTATTATTATTTTTTTTTTTTTGATCTCTAGTCATACAATTTGCGTGGTTAAACCACATTAACATAATAATAATATATATTAGATACTTACATTAATGTTTGTTTAAATTTATAGCTAAATTTTATACGTTTCCTTATACATATATAATTGATTTTATAATATAAAATGTATTTTTCATGCCAAATACTGTTTTTATTATTATTATAGATGTCCTTCATTTATTACAGGTTGAACACCAATAATATATATATAATTTTTATTATTGAATAAAATTGAACGACATTATGTGGACTCGGATATAAATAATGAGTTTGTATATTTTTTTAAAATTATTTTACATTGTATGCTTCCCTCCGATAGCTACAAATATATTTCAAATACATATACTATTCTAATAAAAAATTGGTCGTGGTAGTTTTTTACATTTTTCCTGGTTTTTAATGTTTTATGGCTTTTTTTTTTAATTTTTAAATTTTTTGTAAATTTTCTAAAAATATTAAAAAATTTACCTATTTTCAAGTACCTATCTATAATATTTAAAATGAAATATAAATATTTTAACAAGATCTAACCTATAAATTATAGGTATTTATTTACTTTATTTGATTAAAATTTTATATTATTCAATTATTTATACCAACAATAAAAAGTCCGGTCGGTATACCTATATATAGAGGGTGGAAGTAGGTAGGTATTTCGCTCATCGGGTATCTGCAGTAGGGGTGGATACACTTCGATTATTGGATAGGATACTCTTGGTGTATGAATTGCATTCAATAAAACGATTCGATCAAAGTTCGGTAAAATAATTATTAATATTTTTTTAATATTATTTAAATAAAATAAAATAATCTTTGATCTTTTTACGTTTAAGCAAACTACTGGGAAGATCAAAAAATGACCTCTCAAATGTATAAATAGAACCAATTTTCTATAGTTAAAATACAAATTTTAAAACTTCTACTCCACTTCTGGTCAAAAAGTTGCTCACAGAAAAATAAAAATCATTGTAAAATCAATAACTTCCTCGCTCCCCTCAGAATCTAAAAAAAAAAAAATGTTTAATTGTTATAGGTAGTATATAAAATTATATATAAATACATAAATATAATATATTATTTATGTATTTTTTTTATTTTAGATTATTTTTCAGTTTTAAATCATATTACTTATTACTTTTTCTGTTTGGGCATTTTTATTTCATCGAAAATAAAAAAATACATTATTTAGAAGAGCATATTTTGAAGTTTATAGGGCATATAAATATGTTTTTAAAGGGCATTTTTACTTTTTAAAAAAGTTTAAGCTAAACAATAACAAGTATTTTACACAAAAACAATAATTCTAAATACGCCTATACCTATAGGTACTTATAATATATACAGATCATCTATAAACATTTTAAAGAGACAAGACGCGTGGTTACACTAACCAAATAAACCATGAATATTATATTATTAAATATCTCTATATTGTATTTTCAATAGGGGTGTTTAGCCTTTTATCCAAAAAAATTCGAGGAACTTTTTTTTTTGCTTATTTACGTTTTAACGACATAGCATTAGAATATGAAATAATAAATAGTAATTGAAATTATACATTTTGATGATTTTTTTTTTTGCTTCTGGGAGGGGGGTCAGAATTCGGACACCCCCTTAAATACGACATTGACTATAAGATATATAGACTTGCCTGGGATGAAAATGTATATATTAGCAATTTTAACATTATAACAATAAATCCTGTTGACTGGTCTCGTAAGATCATAAATCTCATAGCTTTCTTGTAGTTTTTCAAAATCGAGTAAGTATTTTAATCATTCGGCAAAAATGCATAATATGTAACATAAAAGTCCTCTGCAGCAATATTATTATTTATATTCAATCAAACTAAGACTATATTAGATTTTTAATCGTAATATATTTTTAAATATATGTATAATATGTAAAAAAATTATAAAAGGTGTGAATTTCTATAATTATGTACATTGAAATTATTGTAATTTAAATAATTACACGTTATACAACTTAGTACACACACATTTGTAATTCAGACTGCATACTTCGATTTTCAGGATACATATTTTGTATCAGGACTCAGCTAGGATACACAATATGTATTTTAGGACTTGTACCGCACTGAATAAAATATATAGGTAACTATTCTCATATCCTATATCTATATAGTATAAGGATTAAGCACGTTTTATTTTGTTTTTTTTTTTGAAGAATCTTTAAATATTTTTATTTTTCCATACCTTTAACATTTTATTTGTTATAATAAATAGGTACCTATATAATAATATAATTTATGTTAATTTGGTGAAAAGTCTTTAATTTGATAAATATGAATATATGTATAGGTACTTTAATATTTAATAACAATTATTGTTTTCCTTGGGCTATTGAATATATATTATATAGACTATATACCTAGTGCTTTTTAAATATATTTTTATATTATTAATGCAGTTTATTATACAATATTGTGATATAGATACTATACCTATGTTATACCTACCTACTTTACCAGTAAAGTTACAACACTAGTTAAAAATGCCTTTAATTTTAATGTTAAATGATTTTCAATGTAAAGTATCATTGACAATGTTCAACATATTAGGTTTATAAATAATCAATAAAAATTTTAAAATATTTATAAAAAATTAATTTCTGATTAAAAATTAAATAATATTAAAAGATACTGCATATCTAAACAATTTTCTCGTGTGAATAGTCACTATATAATGTCTTGACCCCGAAATAATTTTATACTCGGTCATAATTTTATGAAAATTAAAACATAATTTAATTTAGTGACAAAAAAAAAAAAAAAACAACAACGAAAAATCGATGGTTGTCATGAAAAAGAATAAACGCATTTTAAGTATACCTATTCATTATTAATAAAAACAGCCGTACATACTCTGATTTTCGTACTACACATTTAATCCATTTTTCCTCTGAATGACACTTTTTATTTTCGTCATCGACATAAAAAATAATATATAAAAATGTAGAATTTTCCGATTTCATGAACACATCAGTTGCTATAATTCGTACTACACGTTGAACTTTACGTAGGTACCTACTACTCACAATTTTAGGGGCTGAATAAAAACGTTAAAAAGATTCTAAAATTATCATAGCACGATTAATATGAATACCTGGTAAATTTTTACCGATTTTTTTTTCAATTTTCAAGAGAAGAGAAAAAACTATTTACTCGTCTTCTTTTTCCCATGTTTGATTTTTATAATATTATAGGTATACACATACCCAAGGCTGGGAAAGTTAACGATATTTTTTCACTCGTTAAGTTAAGTTAATTGAAAATAATATAAGCTAAGTTAAGTTAAAAGTTACTCGTATATTTTTTTATTAACTTTTAAAGTTAAAAGTTAACTTTGAAAAAAAAAAGTAACTAATTAACTAACTTAACATAGTTTAGTCGATTCTTAAAGATTACATACATGCTATTCTAGATACCTACTAAAATTGCGTATAAGTGCCAAAAAGTAAAAAAATTTGCATTGTTCTTCGAGCAAAATTTAACTTGCTTAATTTAGATATTTTTGTATAAAGTTAACACGGTAATTTTAATAAAAAAGTAACTTATTAAGTTAAAAGTTAATCTGAAAAAAAAAGTAACGCGTTAAGTAACTTAATTAAAATTAACTTAACTTTTTAACTTTTAACTCGTTAATGCCCAGCCTTGCACATATACCTACATAATTATTTGGAGGGAAATCTGTGGTCACAGTGTAATGTATATATTATATCAATACACAACGCATAATATAGGTACACAACAATAAATTAATAGTTTACAATTATTAAAAATATCGCATAACGTTTATCCGAAAAATCAAAAAGAACCGACTAAACGCGCGTATTATAATAATATAATAAGAATATAATCCCCTGTCGAACGACGCGCTACCGGTGGCAGAAAAAGGTCGTTTTTCGCATACGGACTGCGAGTTTGGCCTTATCACTTATTTGTCTTCACGTATAATACTCAGTCATATGTTTTTGGCAAAAATGTTATCTGTACATGTCCAATATTATTAAAAAAAATCATCGTAAATAATTGTTCTTTGCGTAGAAGTTCGGTGGAGTTATAACTATAAAGATATTATTTCATATTATTATTCATCAAAATGTTGGGCTTGAAGCTTTTCCGTCAAACCAAATGTGAGTATTCCGTACTTTGTTCTTCAACACGAATACCTATGTTATTTTTTTCTGTTGTATACAATAATTGTATTTTTTCGTTGTTGTCAGGTCCAATGTTTATCGCTCAAAGGCAAATGTCTTTTCGTGCACTGCCAAAATGTGTGAATCAATTTAGCACCACCAGTTATTTGGGTAACAAGACTTTGGCCGTAAGTGTCAATAACATATAACTTCGACATTTTGATTAAACGTTTGGGGCCTCGCAAAGTGCGATTAGTTTATTTCATCAAAAACTACGGTTTCTTTTAATTATTCCAATAACTCGACTCAATATATACTCTGATATTAATTTTTAAATATTTATAAAAAAAAAAAAAACAACTAAATTATCTGGGTATCGAGTTTTAAATAATTTATTAATATTTTATGTTTTTATTGAAATACATACACATTTAGATACATTGTTAAAATTACAATCAAAATAAGAGTGAAAATTACATTTTTCAGTCAAAACCGAAATGAAATTATGGGTGTATCTACATTACATCATTATCAATTTATTTTTATAGAGAGTTGACAATAATAACAACACTTTTCTTACATTACTATTCATTTTTTTTGTATTAACGACTATACCATACCAAGAAATTTTCAATGAAAGCTTGCAACAGCATTTTATCAACTTACAAACATGTTAGAAACATGAAAAAAAAAAAAACAAATTATAGCTAATAATATTATCCAACGACCTATGTGTCCTTTTTTGACATATTAATTTCTTTAAGATTTATAATTATTGAAAAAAATCAAAGAAATTGAGGAATTTTTAACAACTTGTAAAACGTGTAAAAATGGACATTAAAAATCGGCTATATAAGTCCCAAGAAAATTTTGTTTTTTTTTTTTATAATTTATTTTTTATTTCATCCTACAATATTCTGAAGTTGGTTGTTAAAAATGAAAAAAATGTGTGAACATTTTTTTTTTACAAATATCACACCCGATAATGAAAAATAGTATTGACACAAGACTATTTGTTAAATATAATACAATATTGGATTATTTTTCATAAAATTTCATAAAAATTGGTTGTAAGACATCCTTTTAAGGTAAAAATGTATAAATGGAAATTTTTTTCTTTATGATAGGTACACATTGGAAAATATAATTTACCAAGTCCTTTAACTATTTTATTTATTTGTAGAAACACATTGTGAACACTCCAATGATGGCACGTCTTACTGCCAGTGCTGCGACCGTTAAAAACGAAAAAAATTATGCTAGTCTCTGGAGAACTGAACGTATTGTTTCTATTGGACTTATGGGGTTGTTTCCTGCAGCAGTATTATATCCATCACTAATAGGAGACACTTTATTGGCTATAAGTACTAGCCTTCATATTTACTGGTAATGCTAATATTATATACTAATAATATACTTTTACTAAAATTAATCATTTTGTAATACAGGAATTAATTTTGCATTTTGAGAAATTTTACTTCTCAATAAATTGCGGTAAAGGGCCTAAATGGTATTATGAGAATATTAAGCCAAAAAAGAAACATATATTGATATTAATTCTGCGTGCAACGTTTATAGGCCCTAAATTATTTTATATCCAATTTTGTGTAGGTAGATATAATGATGCTGCTACCTAAAATAATAATATAGAATACATTTTTCTAAAATATATAAATGTATAAATTGCCATGGCGAAATTGGGGTGATGGTCTAAAATAATATTTAGGACATTTCTAAACAACCAGTGTGTACGGTGATAATGAGAAAAATTGCTGGGATTGTCTTATGAAGCTAATAAACGGGTGGGTAGTCACTTATGTAAAATATTGACCCATATAAATAAAATTTAATGTGTGCCACTGTTAAGTTTATGACGTCTACATTATATTTATTTATATATTATAAATTAAATATATTTTTTTTTTATTTAGCTGACTCTAAATAGTTGGAAGGGAAAGTGAAGGAGAGGAAGATATATTTTTTTAAAACGGAATACACAATCTTTATTAAGAGCATAATAAATAAAAATTACATGTACATTAAAAACAAATTATTATAATTAGGTGCTAATAATGAAAAATATTAAAAAGTAATAGTTATGTCTCTAAGAAAACTTTAAAAATATTGTTGGCTTTCAGACATAAATAATAACAGTGGAGTCTCATGAGAAAACAATAAAAGTATTAGATAATAATAATAGTATTATAACAAACAGTAAACATACTGATTATTTTTTATACAGTTATACCCACAGACCAAGATAAAATGGACTTGAAACAAGTATTTTTCTGTGTATCAGGGGAAATAGTATCGAATCTTTTACGAATCAAGTGCTATCTATAATGTTTGGTTTTGTTATTCTGTTTTAATAATTTTTTTTTTACTATAATAGATATAACTCTTGAATAGTCACATATTATTTTCCACTAGTCTCTCTTGCATAACTTACAAGCAGTCTAGCTCCCCTTCATCCGCCCGCCATGCGTTCCAGTTCATATTATTTTAGTCTGTGGTCATATCTATTAATGTTCTCACACCCGAATGTTTTTATTCTTTTATAACTGATGTGGGGGAGAAATGTCCAATGATAATATACAATTGAAAATACATTTTATTATATTATTTCAACAAAAAATATTTTTTGCTGTGTAAAAACCATCAATTTACATATGACAAAAACTCTCAGTTTAAAAAGTGCGTTTTTGTTCCAAATTGTTTGAGAGTATACATAGTATATTCTATGGGAACATCACTGGTTATACTCATGTACTAGATAAAATATATACTAAACATCTAATCATTTTATAATAGTCCATAAACTAAAGAATAATCAAATTAGTTTTTTTTTTTTTAAGTATAGAATATAAATCATTTTAATAATGTAAAATTATATGATCAGGGAATTTTTTATTATTTTTTTTAGGGGAATGGAAGCATTGGTTGTTGACTACTTACGTGTACCAGTGGTGGGGCAACTAGCCAATAAAGCTGGACATGTAGCTGTTGCTCTTATTACACTTCTTACTTTAGCTGGATTTTTGCAAGTTACTTTTATGGGTGATGGACTTGGCAATGCTATTATTCAACTTTGGAAATTGTAATATTATATAATATAGTTAATATCGTCTAATTGTTTTGTTTTGTAGTGAACCTTGTAAATATTGTGTTTAATAAAATTATAATTTTCAACATTCAAGTGTAATGTATGAAACTGAACAAAAATAATTTAGCATTATGTATTAAATTGAGTAATTGGAAAAAAATAAAAACCCAACATTTTTGTAAGTAAATAATCCAAATTTAAAAATACACCAAGAAATAAAACAAAGTTAAAAAAATGTGATTTATTGATTATTTACAATAAGTGTTTATAAAAGTATAAAATTAAAAAAATGCAACACTGTGATAAGTAGTATATACCAAATAGCAATCAATGTATATAGATAATTAATATAATTATTGGTTTACTATTGAAATGTCCATGAAATATCTATGGTAAAATTTAGAAACAAAATGTTATTCTTATTTAAGGCTAAATATGCCATAGTAAAACTGCCAGTCTGCAGGATCAGACATATTCATATATCATATAAATAATTATATTTAATTACGGTTCACACAGTAAGTATACGTGTATTTCCAAAAACTTGCTAATCAGTAAAATAAATACATACATATAATATATATATATATTATACAGCTATACTGACTAGATGTATATTATATAGTAATAATTTGGGTAATTTGAGAGAAAAATTTTCACTCTTTAATAATCAACATATTTCATATTTTAGTTCTAAAAATTGGATGGAAATCATAACCATATTATCTCTGGGGTACCTACGAGATTTTTTATTTGAATTTTTTAAATAGCTAAACCATTAACGGTATATTGAAAGTTCTACAAAAATACATTATCTTTATAGTAGTTTATATTAATTATTGAACCCCTAAAGCTCAATTTAAATAAAATCTTAAGAAATTCCCTTCTAAATATCATTATAAGAATATTTATTAATAGTTAAATTAAAAATCATTATATTAATAAACTCTTTGGGTTTAATATAAAACACCATATAACCAATTTTCACCCTTTAAGTGTAAAAATCCTTTTACATCATTTTTAAATAAAGTATTAATAGGGTATCCCAAGTATAAAATAAGACTAAAAATTAGTTTTACGTGAACATAAAATACCGGGGCTACAACTGAAATGAAATAAACAAATTTTTATGCTGCATAAAGGAAAACTATCTGTGATGTAGTGTTTTTATGTTTTTTTCATATAATTGTTTTTAATTCAGTATAAAATTAAAAGTTAAACTTTCATGATTTTATGATTTTTTTTTCAGACATTTATAATACAAAATATCTGGTATATAATACATAATGTGTTTGTATAATGTAATTTTATATTATAAACAAGAGCAGATAAGCACTTTTCTTTTTACTTGGAAAAATGTTAAAATGACTACATATTAAATATTAATATAAATTATAACCAAAGCAGATCGCTTTGCTCATAATCTATTTTAAACAATAAATTAAACCTTAATAAGGAGAATTTAATTTTAGGAGTACAAAAAAGTTTTAAAATTAAATCTTTAATGAATATTTTTAGTAATAATTTTATTGTGTGAAAATGTTAATTATAAATAAAACTATCACATAAAAAGGTATTTTAACAAACTTACATAAATCTCATGTATTTTTTGTTTTACCCGAAAATACATAGTATTTATCAAAGAATAAGGGCATTTTTCATTATTACTTGTTTCTAAAAATTTTAACTATAAATGTAAGATTTCAAAATAAAATTAGTTGTTTTTTTTTTTACTAAGAATAATTTATTGGCTAAAGATTAGTCTATTAATACATGATTTTGGGATGCTTACCATTTTATGTGGTTGACTATAATACATTATCACTGTATAAAAAAATATATTTGATATTATACTTCTTACCATATATAATGTATATTATAGTTTAATACAGATATTAAGTATACCTACTTATATAATTATTTATTGCGTCCATATTCCTGAATTTTATCTATTTATACACATACAAATCATTAAATATAATATAAGTAATAATATTTAATTTGTACCTACTATTAAATATACTAATATATTTCATATTTGTAAAACGTTAATTTACCGAATTAAATAAAGTGAATAGGTTGCAGATTTTTGAAAATTATCTTAAGGATATTAATTTTGAATCTGAGTAATTTTTAAAACGGAGGGTCACTAATGACAAAGACCCACTGAGAAAAAAATAATTTTTCTACACATTAATTCTATTAATATTCTCATGATCATGAGTATTATAAAACTAAATAAATAACTTAGCATACATATTTTTTTTTTATCTTTGTTAGAATATTAGTTTATTACACTCATTGTAAATTAATTGCTAAAAACTACCAATTATAATTCTAACAGTCCTACACAATAATAATTATTCTGATAACAAATATGAAAACATATATAGATTTTTCATTATTTACTCTAGGAAATTATCGATCCACATTTTTCATTTTCATATTTTACCTAATAAAAACAATTTCTAAAATTCTTATCACAAATATCTAATTTAATATAATATGATAAAATACTAAATAGTGTGTAATATGGCAATAGTATTGATCATACTATGTATTAGTTATATTGTATATTTTATTATATTATAATTAGAAGTCTATTATTAGATGTGTATAGACGATTTTTAGTAAATCACATATATATGTAATTATTATAGTAATAATTAAATTATTTAAGGCCTATCAAAATATTATATTTACTGCCTGAATAATAAGAAAAATTAAAATGAGTATATATATAATATATATTATAAAAAAAAAAAAAAATGTGCAAAAAGTCGAAATTTTACGATTTTCAATTGCTTATAAAAAAATACAATATTAACATCAAACAAAAATAGCTGTCAAAATTTAGTAAATGTTGTCAACTTCTTGTTGATATAAAAATATTTGTCTGCAATTATTCTAGCTCATATAATACTTGAAGTGCGAAACTATGTTTTTACGGACTCGCGTCTTCTAAAACAATGTTTAAAATAAATAATAAGTTTTAAATGTTTCTAAATTCCTAATACAGTATACATTATTTTCCTCAAAATTCAATACTTTCCTGATTTATATTTTCCCTCAATTATTTGTTTAAAATATAATATAATGATTCTCGAGTACTCATAAATACTTTCCTAAATATTAGCATTTAACAAACATTTTATTGTATATTTTATCTCCTAAAGTATATGTAAAATGAAAAATTGTGTGTAGTAGACATAAAAAAAAAAAAAAAACAATAATAATACGATTGAAAATATAGGACAAGGTAAAGAAGTGTTTAAGTAATTTGATACAGAATATCTAATGTATGTTTACTGTTAAAGATCTACAAGGAAAACTAATTATTAATTTATTACTTAGTAGCACAGACAGTTTTATTTACAGAAATTAAAATAATTATAACTTTACATTCACATAATTATGTCATTATATGTCACTTAATTTTAATTTACCTTCATTTATTGTTAAATAAGTTAAATCGGCTAAAGTTTGTTCACATATAGCTTCACCAGCTCTTTCCCACATCTGAAAATAAGGTTTATTATTATACTAATATTGAATGTTAATTTCAAGTAAAAATGGTATACACACTCCTTTGTATTGGAAATCTTTAGTTTGTGATGGTGGGTATTTGAAATCTGGTCCAAAGTTCAAGGATAGCGTACAATTTTTGTATACAGATACTGTGGGAAAATATTTTCCATCATATAAATCTATAGCACCTTCATTTAAACATTCTCCATTTTTGTAATATATTATTTTACTTCCAATTAATGGTTTCAAGCTTTTCAATGTATCACGACTACTATCTTGTGACTGTTCTTCATAATATAAATGACTTTTGAATTTTATCAATATCTAAAATAACATATTAAACAGAGATTTTAATATTACTTGAAGTATGATTAAAGTGAGTAGACACTAGAAATAATATCTATTACCAAATTTTTATGAGTTGGCGGTAAAGATAGTGTATTGTTAGGTAAGCATATCATCATCCCTAATGTGTCTCCTTCGCCAAATCCATTACTATAATGTTTTCCTCGACTTTCATGAAACACTGTACCTTTTCTTTAAAATCAGTTAAAAATATTTTATTCAATGGGTATACAATTATAAATAACAATAATAAAGATACACAATATTTATTATTTACCTAGATCTCCACGAATAACCAAATTTATCATAGCCCAATGGTGCTTGTGTATTTGCAAATTCCTGACCCCATCCAATACGACAAGCTGAATTATCTGGCATTTCTTCGATTGTTGTTTCCCAATACCAATTCCCACTGCTAACACCTTGAAATTTACAAATAATTTATATT
Organism: Pemphigus obesinymphae; assembly: GCA_025469235.1. Classification (NCBI taxonomy): domain Eukaryota; kingdom Metazoa; phylum Arthropoda; class Insecta; order Hemiptera; family Aphididae; genus Pemphigus; species Pemphigus obesinymphae. Next base: position 5,436 of record JAIPRL010000302.1, on the reverse strand, counting down.
ATTAACCTTTTCAATGCCCAGACACATTTTGCATTGGAACATCCACAGGCCCAGATTTTTTTTTCTCCCCCTCATTTATCCTTTCTATCTTACATGAACATATTATTATTTCCAAACATAAAAAAAAAAAAAAACTTATTTATTAAGTAAGTAATAAGCAAATTTTTACCGTCAGGGTTTCTCAAAGTATTACAGTAATTAATATCCTTTTAATATACATACCATTTTGTTAAAATAAATAATTCATAATTCATATGAAACGCACCAGTGCGTCATATGGGCATGTGGATGTTGCTTCTCAATGACGCACCGGTGCATGTTGGGCATTGAAAGGGTTAAACTTTTAACATACTACTATACATATAAAAGATTATTATAAGTTGGGTTAGTTAAAGTAAAGGTTACATTAGTAATTTACAGTCGCCATGTTGCAGACAAAATTAGCAAAGTGGATACATTCAATCAGACACAATCAATAATAAATACAAATATTAGTATATATACAAAAAAAAAAAACTTGAAAATTGAAGTATTCGAATTTACTTAAGTACTTGTATTCATATAGCTATAAAATAATATAATAATTGGCGTTTTATTGGAAATTCAAATTGTAAAAGCTAAAAATATCTCAAAATCTTGATATTTAAATTTACAAAATTAGATTATTGTTTTGTATTTAATAGCAAAGAGTTAAAACGGATTTAAACCCGTGTAACCCGCAAAATATTAAAACCGTGTTAAGCCCGAAACCCAGATGAAATTGAAACCGTTTTTTGACCACGTTCCCTTATCCCGGAAATATTAAAACAGTGTTAAACCAAAAACCAGGCAAAAACGAAAAATGTTTTCAAATACTTAATTCAAATTTTTTTTTAAAACAAATCGATAAATCAGTAAAAATGATGAAATACTGAAATAGAAATAAAATATGAAATTAATAGTTCATATGCCATATTTTTGAAATAATCAATTGTTTTTCTGTTTAAATCTACTTTGTTGTTTGATTATAGAGAAAAGTTTAAAAATAAAGTCAGTATATATTATTATTTATTATATTGTAAAATATTATTAACAATAATACATTTTTCATAAGCAGCTGGCAGGTAATGATGCAACGTACATAATGTTCCAACCAACCCATCGGCATTAAATTTATTTTTAAAAATATTTTATGGGGAAACCAATAATTATATTAAATTTTCTTATTAATTGGTTTTTATTTTTTAATTATGATTTACAAGACAATTTACACTACCTATAATAATGCTTAAAGTTATGTATAAAATAAACTATTAATTGATAATAAGAATTTTGTTACCTATATTTTGTTAGTCTAGAAAAATGTCTAACCTATGGAACAGATAAATACTGATATACATTTTTGATGAACAATATTTATTGGAATCCCCAGAAAAGCAAAATTTTTTTGATCCTGAAACTTAAAAAATTAACCTTGAAAATTTAAACCAGAAAAAATTTAACTTGTTTTAATCCCAAAACTGAGAAACTGAAAAAAATATTAATCGTTTTTCAACCCTGTACTCGAAATAACTTTAAAATGTTTTTCAACCATATATATGAAACCTGGAAAAATTAAAACCGGTCTAAACCCATAACCTGAAAAATGTTAACCTGTTTTGATTCTCTGTTTAAATGTGCAATCACAATAGAACAAATTTGTGTGTGTGTTGTAAGGTTGGATATAATATTACTATATAATCCTACTATTACCTTTAAACAATATTACTTAGTTTACATAATTGTATAATATAAACATAAATTGCCGTTGATGTTTGGAGAAATAAATCTCTCAATGACAGTTATGGCTCTAATGGAGCTGTATCCTTAAGAGAAATATAGACATTTTTCACTCACTGTGTGTAGCTCTTGCCAAGCAGTACCCTTTTTCACCAGTAATTGATAATCTGTCTTCTGATATATGCAGCTGTGGTGCACGATCGTGCAAAGCTAAAAGTACTTGATTTGGACATAGAGGCCTGTATAACCAACCAGGAATTAATTTTCCAGCAGATTCATTTGATTCATCAAACTCTTGTCTAAATGGCGCATGTGGATCTGGTTCTGCTAATATATATTTGTAACCATCTTTGTTGAATGGATGTTCAAGTGGATATCCATGAGCTGGTAATTTAACATTTGATTGATCACCAGCACTTCTACCCTTTTTGCCACTTCCAATTCCACTTATTCCATCACCAAGTGTTTTTCTTTTAGCTCCACGTCCTTTGAGACCAGTTGTGATAGCTAGAGTACAAAAATATGAATGTCAAATATTACATTAGAAATATCCATAGAACATAAACATTAACAGTGTTAAAGATTATTGATCAACAAATTTCATCATTATTGATTACTTATTAGTGTATTAGAATTTTATTAATTATATAATATTATTATAAAATAAGATATATTTTATTTTATTCTTATAGGTAAATTATCAAATTTAATCATGTACCTATGTATAAAATATTATTTTATTTTATTAATATAATTAACCTTATTATATCGGTTTCAAAAACTTTTTATTTTATATTTTCTTACCTAACATTTGCTCTGCTCATCCCAACAATAATATACAATTTAATTTATTTATTTGTTAAGAATTATGACAAATAAATTAGTTAATTATAAAATGTATCACACAACAAATAATTTAAAGATAATTTTTGTATAATGTTTTCAAAAATAATTTATTAATTGTATTCTATTAGATAATATATATATATAAAAAAAATATTAATTCATTTTTAATATACCAGGTTGAATTCCAGTTTCCGTAACTTTAAGGTGACCACCCTTAATCATAGCCTCATAATTTGGTTTTATTTGAGATATATCAAATAATAGTTTATATGATTGGGAACCATTATCATCATTTTCTACACTAAACAAAATATCCGTTTCCTTCACTAACGATCTTGTAATCTAAAATAAAAATATAATAATAATAATAATAAAACATTTGAAATATTTGAACAACTGAAAATATAATGATTATTAATAAAATACACATTTTATACATATAGATATATATTATATATTTTGGTTATTAACACAGTAAAAAAGTTTTGTATTTTGTGTGTAATGAGTTGAGTTTTGATTTAAAACTAAAAGAAAACATTGGAAGTATTTTTTTCAATAAATTAAATTTTAAGAAAAATATTAATAATTTGATCATTACATTATTCATACCCTACCTATAAAAATAATTCTAACATCATAAATTATACTTTCTTTATTAATTATTATAGTTGGGCGAATACAATACGTTGAAATAAATTCCGGAGTCAAGGTAAGTGTACTCAAATTGATTTTGTCAAATCCTTTTGAGTACCTACTGAAATTATTTTTTCTAGTTGGTACTCGTATTATTTTATATAGATTTAAAGTAGGTACCTAATTTACTTATTATTTAGTTATTGGTATTTTATTGGAAAAATCAAACTGTAGAAGCTAAAAATAAGTTTAAAACCCGATATTCTGAGAAATAGAATGAATGAATATACAAAAACAGATGGTTATTATTTATTATTATTATATTCCCTAGGCCACTAGATCATATTTGAATAATCAAGCATTATCAAACTCAATTTTACTTGAAAAAATTAATACTCGACTTGTATATAAAAAACAATACTCGCCCAACTACATTATAGATCAATATAATATATAAAACAACCAATTACTAAAAAAACAGAAATATAAAACCTGATTTTACTATATTGTACATTTTTGACAAAGACAATGTTTCAGGAGTCTATAATATTTTATTATTAAATAATATCTAATTTGTTTTTAAATGGATATACATTTAGTAGTATTTATTACATACTGTGGAGTGCCACGATTGAGTAACTCTTCTTGCAGTTGTAGTCATACTCTCCCAATGTGATTCAATAAATGGAATTATTTCTTTATCTCTTGAGAAATAAACTTGACGATTTCCACTTTTATTACTTTCTTGTATTAAATTTCCAATTGCAGTCACGCACATTTGAGGAAACACTGAAATATTTAATATTAAATTAATAAAGTAAAACTATGCAAGAGGAAAAAACTCACTTGCTGGGTTTTTTTTGAAACTTTCTAGACCAGTGGGTGAACAATTTTTACAGACGAATATGTAATTTGTCATAAATGGAACCAATTTTCCAAGTTGGTAACCAATGCACGATTCATGATACCATCGATTACAATTGGCACATAATAGTTCAATGATATTGAAATTTCTATCTTTATTGCTAAAATAATATAAGAAATAATAATACAAATTAAAACATAGATTTAGATATTCAAGTACTATTATAATATCAAAGTATGCACCTAAACTATATTAGATATCTACCTAGGTATATGAACTTGTGAAGTAAAGTTTTTATAAAATAGAATTATTATTTTCAAAAATATTGAAACATTTAATCAGTTCTATATTTATAGTTAAGATTTGTATTCAGAGTCTGAGTTATTAACTCACTGTTGTGACTATTATAATATTAACTATTATACTTTGAGTATTGCTTCTGCAGCGAGTCTGTATTCTATAATATAAATACAAAACCAAATAGGTACAAGGATATCTAGAGAATTTATATGTAGGTACTATAATAATCACGATCATCTGATAAACAAAGTGACCGCTCCAATAGTTTGTCAGATTTATTTTACATGCCAATACAAATTAGGACACAATTTTACTTTCTACAAATATATCTCTAAGTCCTACTGTTTATTTTGTACATTGTGCCTACTTATTATAAATGTCTAATGATCAATCACAACTCTATGAAAGTACTTTAAATAAAGTTTTGAATTAATTTTTTTGCTTAATTCGTATTTGTACAACTTACCAATAGCAGTTGACTGTTTGAACGTTATTATCAGATTTAACTGTAATTGGCATAGATTTAATTGAATTTTCTTTGAGGGTATCGTCTCCATTCGTTGAAACCGATTCTTTTTTACCCGTGTTAGTCGACGTTTTTAAATCACTATTATTATCCATTTTAAATTTTTTATAACTACTATTGGTAAAATATTGAAATACAATGAATTTAAAAAACGAACAATATTATTTATAGCAGCAAAAAAAGATCTTTCTTGTCACGGAAATTATCGTTGTTGATTGTGTCAAAATAAAAATTTCAAGCCGTTAGAAGTTAGCGCTCAAAGTCCAAACCGGCGAAAAGTGAAAACTACAAACCACGAACCACGAATTAAGATAGTATGGATGCCCAACGGCATATAATAATCAGCTATCATTCTGCCCTCAAACCGACTCCCTTAATCATTTGTAGAAACGTTCAACTAGCGCTTAATATCATACTGGTGACATCGAATTACGATCGTAAATAATATTAAATAAAAAAACCGCCATAATTATAAGCACGAATTATACACGGCTAACATTGTCAAATA